>JARFJB010000512.1:1447500-1462500 GCA_036346205.1 Vesta saturnalis | reverse complement strand
AAGATTGACAGAATCTGATTTCAAATCAATATCCTAGATTTTCATCTTGTTTTTATTTGTGTTTAATTCGAATTAGGTTGGTCGAAGCTGCTTTCAAATCAAATCAACATCCCAGGCGTGCATCTTGTTTTTGTGTTTGTGTTAAACTGAATAAGGTTACCAGAAACTGCTATCAAATCAGCATCGTAGGCTTACACATTGTTTTTTGCGTTAAAATGGAATAAGGTTGGTAGAAGCAATTATAACAATTAGAAATAAATGTCGACTTGTCTGTCTTTTATGTAATTTCAAGAACTGTGTGCCTTTACGTAATTGATTTCTAGAATGTAAGCATCGATAATTGACAATGAATGAATGCCGTTTTATTTACCTTTTAATACCAAATGGTCCAATTATTTTCTTTTAAGTATTTACTAAAAGCCTACACGTGTTTTAAAAATCGTGCTTTAACAATGTTATAAATTTTATTATATATGAGAATATAATTCAGATGTCACATGGTACATTTTGATTACTTTCATTGGTTAAAATACAAAAACAAAATCGCAGAATAGGCTATAAAATCGGCGATAATTTTATCACCGCATGTTGACTATCACATGATTTTAATCAATAAAATAGTTTACTGTCAAAAGTGACAGATCGTTTAAATTTGTAAACTTTAAAAAATATATTTTCTATTAACGTTCATTATATTCTATTACTAAATATAACACGTGATTAATAATCGATGATACCACTTGTTAAAACGTTTAGAAAATTGAACTCGTGCTTCGCACTCGTTCAATTTTCATCGATTTAACTCGACCTATCATCGGTGATAATCATAACACTAGTTATATTATCCCCATAATACCTAATTACTTACTTAACTACTCCTTTACTTTTAAAGTAATTTTTGTATATGTAACTGTTGAAGGCTAACCTTTATAATCTCAAGGAGGTAGTTTCTGTGTGTATGTACGATATAAAATACTTTTGAAAGAACTTTATCAAGGCTAAATTAAAACAAACGTATAAATTGAACAAGAAAATAAGATAATTAAATTTACATCCAAATTAAGTTTCAAAACGTAGATAAAATACCAATTTCATTAAAACTATATTACTAAAATGTACAACAAAAGGAAAAATGCAGCAAAAATGTCAAATTTATAAATTTTGATTCATTTGTTAAAAAAGGCTTATGGCAGAAATATTATACAGTGCGACAAAGTAAACAAAAACCCCGGAAAATATGTGAATTACATGCTAAGTTGGTAATGTGATGAAACGTTTAACCAATCAGAATTAAAATGTACAAACCTTGGCATAAATTCGTCATTCAACGTTCATCCACATTCGAAAATCGTGCTTTTGAAAATCGCTGTTATTTTTCTGTATTTCCTGCACTACATTGAAACATAGTCTTTTTCAAGACTGAGTTTACCTTATTAATGAGATTGGTACGTAGGTATTACAAATTTTCAGTAATCAGAGTTAATAACTCAGTAGGATTGATTAATAATTCTCTAACGGTAACAGCTATTTGCAATATGCTGTATATTTAGTTACTTAGTTTTGCTTTTAGTTGGATTTACATACATGCTAAGAAAATTCACATGGCGAAAAATCAAAAAAGACGATCCATACTGAAGCCCGAAACATTAAGAACGTTGTTGACTTCTTTGATAGGTAAAAAGCGCCTGGTGTATTGTCATTTCCATTAGATTAGGCAACCCAGTTAGCTGCTGCTGAAACTGGCAAATCGGTTTTTTTCATTAATCACTGTTATTATTAGAGCCCTCGAAGAAGAAAAGAAGTGGTGTTTCAACAAAAATTACTTTGAATAATATGGATTTAGGCTGTATTGAAACGAACTATCGACGAAATTTACATTATGGAAAATAAGGTTCCCACGTTAAACATGTTGGATACCAAGATGCAGGAGAAAACAGAACACTGGTTATTCTGGGAGTCGAGAAACATTACGAAAGAATTTGCACCAAATCGGTTTTAAATTTAAAAAATATCATAACAAAAGAAATTTATTATTAATGGAAAGAAATTACATTGTTGCATGACGTTCTCGTAATTTACGCAAATTACAAGAGATCAATAACTTTGGCCCTAACAGGAAGGCAGTGATACACTTGGAAGAAACTTACATCCATCCTTCATATGGAGTCAGTAGTTGCTGATAATCTGAAGAGGAGTTTATCGAACAGACAGGGCAGGTTCACGCCATATTATAGTGCATGCAGGTGGTTTGTATGGATTTGTTGATAATGGACCTTTCATATTTAATTGAAAAGGTGAATCTGGAGATTACCATGATGACATGAACCACAAAATTTTTGAAATTGTATGCAAAAGCAATTGATTCTAAACTTACCTCCGAATGTCATTGTAGTAATGGATAGTGCACCTTATCATAGTGTTCAAATTCACAAGCCACATAACCAATCTGCACGAAAAGTATGAATGGTAAGTGGAAAATGGAGTACAAACAACAAGTGACATGCGTAAAGCTGAATTAATAACATTGGTCAAGAAATTTAATTATAGTAAAACATATTGCTTTGATGAATTATTACAACAGCATGGTTGTACTGTGGTACGTTTGCCTACAAACCACTGCGAAATTAATCCAATTGTGCTCATTTGGAGTTTGGCAAAGCGTACAGTTGCAGTGAACAACATATGTCAACGTAACAGTGAAAGTAGAAGGGGTTCACTTCAAATAATCAAATCTCTCCGCCATTTTGTTCCTTAATTATGACGTTATAATCAAATTCCTGCACCATTTTTTTTAATTATGAGTCTAATGGGGCAGATCAATGTCCAATGATGTTAATTATGTATCATAATCAAAGTCCTCGTTCATGGCGGGAAATTTGAAATTATGTGGAGGCTTCATGCTAGAGCATAAGGCAGGCCTTCGGAACTGCTTTAGTGTCTGATCGTGTGAGAGAAGGCGACATCAGATTAACTTTAACACTATTGCCACGTTCTGCGTACAAAGATAAAAATTATTTGTTACATTTAAACTAGTAAAATGATTGAACATTCTAAGTCGTTACTGAAAATGTTCAACTACCTTAAATACTTATACAACGCAATGCCATGTAATAACAAATAACTAAACTTGAAATTAGATTCGAATAGCAAAAACCTAATTACCTCGCTTACACATTTATTGTAATTTCCCATCTAAACGTCCTTTCGTATTAACTGTAGCACTGTTAGTGCGACCTTGCTTGTTTGCCAATATTAATTCTTTATTTATTTATTGACAAGTACTTTAAAAAAATGATTTCTCCTTGAGATTATAAAAGTCAACATTCATACAACAGTATTTTATGTTCTACATACACATCCGCACGCAAACGCACGCAGCATCGTCATGAACACATGCACACACACACACACACACACACACACACACAACACACACACACACACACACACCACACAGTTATATATGCAAAAAATTACTTTAAAACTAAATGTGTAATTAAGTAAGTAATAAGATATTATCACATACATCAAAATTGATCACACTGTTAATGGACGATTTTTAAAACACGTGTTGGCTTTTGGTAAATATTTAAAAGAAAACGATATGATCATTTGCTATTAAAAGGTAAATAAAGCGACATGCATTCATTGTCAATTTTCGATGTTTACATTCTGGAAAACAATTACGTAAAGACAAACAGTTCTTGAAATTACATAAAACACAGACAAGTCGACTCTTCTTTCCAATTTTGATAATTGCTTCTACCAAACTTATTCGATTTTAACACAAAAAACAATGTGCAAGTCTAGGATGTTGATTTGAAATCAGTTTCTGCCAACCTTATTCGATTTAATACAAAAACAAGATACAAGTCTAAGCACAAGCACAAGCACAAGCACAAGCACAAGCACAAGCACAAGCACAAGCACAACACAAGCACAAGCACAAGCACAAGCACAAGCACAAGCACAAGCACCACAAGCACACAGCACAAGCACCACAAGCACAAGCACAAGCACAAGCACAAGCACAAGCACAAGCACAAGCACAAGCACAAGCACAAGCACAAGCACAAGCACAAGCACAAGCACAAGCACAAGCAGCAAGCAGCAAGCACAAGCACAAGCACAAGCACAAGCACAAGCACAAGCACAAGCACAGCACAAGCACAAGCACAAGCACAAGCACAGCACAGCACAAGCACAAGCACAGCACAAAGCACAGCACAAGCACAAGCACAAGCACAAGCACAAGCAGCAGCACGCACAAGCACAAGCACAAGCACAAGCACAAGCACAAGCACAAGCACAAGCTACAAGCACACAGCCAAGCACAAGCACAAGCACAAGCACAAGCACAAGCACAAGCACAAGCACAAGCACAAGCACAAGCACAAGCACAAGCACAAGCACAAGCACAAGCACAAGCACAAGCACAAGCACAAGCACAAGCACAAGCACAAGCACAAGCACAAGCACAAGCACAAGCACAAGCACAATCACAAACACAAACACAAGCACAAACACAAACACAAGCACCAGCACAAGCACAGGCACAAACTCAGGTACATACACAGACATAGACACAGACAACAGGTGCAAACACAGTCACAGGCACAAACACAGACAAACGCCCACATATACAGACACAGGCGCAAACACAGACACAGACATAGTCACAGACACACGAGTAAAATACGCAACCACGTAAACACGCAAACATGCAAACGCGAAAACATGCAAATATGCAAACACGCAAACGCGCAAACACAAAAACTCTGAAACGCTAAAACGCTCAAACACGGAAACACGAAAACACAAAAAAGAGCAAACACGAAAACACGTAACCACGCAAACGCTAAAACTTGCAAACACGCAAACGCGAAAACATGAAAACACTCAAATACAAAAACTCGCAAACGCTAAAACGCTCAAACACGGAAACACTAAAACACGTAACCAAGCAAAACACGCAAACATGAAAACACGCAAATACGAAAACAAGCAATCATTAAAGTTCTCAAACACGTAAACACGAAAACATGCAAACACGGAAACACGAAAACACAAAAAAGAGCAAACACGAAAACACGTAACCACGCAAACGCTAAAACTTGCAAACACGCAAACACGCAAACGCGAAAACATGAAAACACTCAAATACAAAAACTCGCAAACGCTAAATCGCTCAAACACGGAAATACTAAAACACGTAACCAAGCAAAACACGCAAACATGAAAACACGCAAATACGAAAACAAGCAATCATTAAAGTTCTCAAACACGGAAACACGAAAACATGCAAACACGTAAACACGAAAACACGCAAACGCTAATACAATCAAACACAGAAAAACGAAAACACGCTAACGTGAAAACTCTAAAACATTCAAACACGCAAATACGAAGGAAGCAAACGCTAAAGCTCTCAAATACGAAAACATACAAACACGCAAACACGTAAACATGCTAATCAATCAAACGTGGAAAAGCGAAAACACGCAAACGCGAAAACACGCAGACACGAAGACACGTACATACGTGTACACTCACGCATACACACACGCATACCCACGCACGCAGGACTGACGCACGCCGTACGCAACATGCCACACACGCAACACGCAGCACACACGACACACACGACACGCACGCAACACCACGACACGACACACGCACGCACGCACGCACGCACACGCACGCACGCACGCACGCACGCACACGCACACCGCACGCACGACACAGCACCACGCACACCACCACACACACACACACACACACACACACACACACCACACACACCACACCACACCACCACACACACACACACACACACCACACGACACGCACGCACACGCACCACGCACCACGCACGCACCACGCACACGCACACGCACACGCACACGCACGCACGCACACAGCACCACACACACACGCACACCACACGCACCACGCACACGCACACACACACACCACACACACCACACACACACACACACACACACACACACACACACACACACCACACACACACACACACAACGCAAAAATGTTTAGGTTGGGTTAATACACGTACAATATTAGTTTAGATTAATAAATTCACGATTTAGGTTAGGTCATTTGTTGCTGGTTACATAACTATGGAAACCCAGAAAATAATTACCACACACTATAAATCTTTTTCTCGCTCTCTCTTTCCTCTTTGTTTCCTCTACACTCTTTTCTTAGTTAGGCCAATACACGTACAATATTAGGTTAGGTTAGGTTAGATTTATAAAAGCACGGTTTAGGTTAGGTCAATACCAGTTGACCTAACCTAAAATGTTGTGTATTAATCTAACCTAATACACGAGTATTGAACTAACCTAAAACGTGGATTTATTAATCTAACCTAACCTACCCTAATATTGTACGTGTATTGGTCTAACCTAAAAAAGAGAGGGAGAGAGAGAGAGTGTGTAACCAGCAACAACTGACCTAACCTAAATCGTGTGTTTATTAATCTAAATTAATATTGTACGTGTATTAACCCAACATAAGCATTTTCGTGTGTGTGTATGTACGTGCGTGCGTGTTTTCGCTTGCGTGTGTGTGTATGTGTGTGTGTGTGTGTGTGTGTGTGTGTGTGTGTGTGTGTGTGTGTGTGTGTGTGTGTGTGTGTGTGTGTGCGTGTGTGTGCGTGTGTGCGCGTGTGTGCGTGTGTGTGTGTGTGAGTATGTTTTCGTGTTTGCAAGTTTTCGCGTGTGAGTATTTGTGTGTTTTCGCGTTTGCATGTTTTCGAATTTCCGTGTTAGAATGCTTTAGAGTTTGCGTACATTAGTGTTTGCGGGTTTTCGAGTTTGCGTATTTACGAGTTCTCACGTTTGCGTGGGTGCGTGGTTGCGTGTATTCTTGTTTGCGTGTTTTCGTGTTTCCGTGTTTGAATGTTTTCGTGTTCTCGCGTTTGCGTGTTTTCATGTTATCGTGTTTGCATGTTTTCGCGTTTGAATGTTTGCGTGTTTATGTGTTTTCGTGTTTGCGCATTTGTGTGTTTCCATGTTTTCGTGTTTGCGTGCTAGCGTGGCTGCGTGTTTTGCACGTGTGCCTGTGACGGTATCTGTGTCTGTGTTTGCGCCTGTGTCTGTATATATATATATATGTGTGTGTGTGTGTGTGTGTGTGTGTGTGTGTGTGTGTGTGTGTGTGTGTGTGTGTGTGTGTGTGTGTGTGTGTGTGTGTGTGTGTGTGTGTGTGTGTGTGTGTGTGTGTGTGTGTGTGCCTGTGCCTGAGTCTGTGCTTGTGCTTGTGCTTGTGCTTGTGCTTGTGCTTGTGCTTGTGTTTGTGCTCGTGCTCGTGCTCGTGTTCATGCTCGTGCTCGTGCTCGTGCCGGTGCTCGTGCTCGTGCTCGTGCTGGTGCTCGTGCTCGTGCGCGTGCTCGTGCTCGTACTTGTTGTTATGTTCGTGCTCGTGCTTGTGCATGTGTTTGTGTTGGTTTGTGTTTTGTAAAACGAACTTTCATAGGAGCCAATTTAGAATGCATGCATGAATCGCATTATAGTGTAGTCAACAGTGGCTAATTGTAAAATTTTTGTATTTTAAATGCAACATCCTGTACATTATGAGGTATTCAAATAGAGAGAAATAAAAGAGAGATTCTACTATATGAAACAGTAAGATTGACAGAATCTGATTTCAAATCAATATCCTAGATTTTCATCTTGTTTTTATTTGTGTTTAATTCGAATTAGGTTGGTCGAAGCTGCTTTCAAATCAAATCAACATCCCAGGCGTGCATCTTGTTTTGTGTTTGTGTTAAACTGAATAAGGTTACCAGAAACTGCTATCAAATCAGCATCGTAGGCTTACACATTGTTTTTGCGTTAAAATGGAATAAGGTTGGTAGAAGCAATTATAACAATTAGAAATAAATGTCGACTTGTCTGTCTTTTATGTAATTTCAAGAACTGTGTGCCTTTACGTAATTGATTTCTAGAATGTAAGCATCGATAATTGACAATGAATGAATGCCGTTTTATTTACCTTTTAATACCAAATGGTCCAATTATTTTCTTTTAAGTATTTACTAAAAGCCTACACGTGTTTTAAAAATCGTGCTTTAACAATGTTATAAATTTTATTATATATGAGAATATAATTCACATGTCACATGGTACATTTTTGATTACTTTCATTGGTTAAAATACAAAAACAAAATCGCAGAATAGGCTATCAAATCGGTGATAATTTTATCACCGCATGTTGACTATCACATGATTTTAATCAATAAAATAGTTTACTGTCAAAAGTGACAGATCGTTTAAATTTGTAAACTTTAAAAAATATATTTTCTATTAACGTTCATTATATTCTCTTACCAAATATAACACGTGTTATGATTAATAATCGATGATACCACTCGTTAAAACCTTTAGAAAATTGAACTCGTGCTTCGCACTCGTTCAATTTTCATCGATTTTAACTCGACCTATCATCGGTGATAATCATAACACTAGTTATATTATCCCCATAATACCTAATTACTTACTTAACTACTCCTTTACTTTTAAAGTAATTTTTTGTATATGTAACTGTTGAAGGCTAACCTTTATAATCTCAAGGAGGTAGTTTCTGTGTGTATGTACGATATAAAATACTTTTGAAAGAACTTTATCAAGGCTAAATTAAAACAAACGTATAAATTGAACAAGAAAAATAAGATAATTAAATTTACATCCAAATTAAGTTTCAAAACGTAGATAAAATACCAATTTCATTAAAACTATATTACTAAAAATGTACAACAAAAGGAAAAATGCAGCAAAAATGTCAAATTTATAAATTTTGATTCATTTGTTAAAAAAGGCTTATGGCAGAAATATTATACAGTGCGACAAAGTAAACAAAAACCCCGGAAAATATGTGAATTACATGCTAAGTTGGTAATGTGATGAAACGTTTAACCAATCAGAATTAAAATGTACAAACCTTGGCATAAATTCGTCATTCAACGTTCATCCACATTCGAAAATCGTGCTTTTGAAAATCGCTGTTATTTTTCTGTATTTCCTGCACTACATTGAAACATAGTCTTTTCAAGACTGAGTTTACCTTATTAATGAGATTGGTACGTAGGTATTACAAATTTTCAGTAATCAGAGTTAATAACTCAGTAGGATTGATTAATAATTCTCTAACGGTAACAGCTATTTGCAATATGCTGTATATTTAGTTACTTAGTTTTGCTTTTAGTTGGATTTACATACATGCTAAGAAAATTCACATGGCGAAAAATCAAAAAAGACGATCCATACTGAAGCCCGAAACATTAAGAACGTTGTTGACTTCTTTGATAGGTAAAAAGCGCCTGGTGTATTGTCATTTCCATTAGATTAGGCAACCCAGTTAGCTGCTGCTGAAACTGGCAAATCGGTTTTTTTCATTAATCACTGTTATTATTAGAGCCCTCGAAGAAGAAAAGAAGTGGTGTTTCAACAAAAATTACTTTGAATAATATGGATTTAGGCTGTATTGAAACGAACTATCGACGAAATTTACATTATGGAAAATAAGGTTCCCACGTTAAACATGTTGGATACCAAGATGCAGGAGAAAACAGAACACTGGTTATTCTGGGAGTCGAGAAACATTACGAAAGAATTTGCACCAAATCGGTTTTAAATTTAAAAAATATCATAACAAAAGAAATTTATTATTAATGGAAAGAAATTACATTGTTGCATGACGTTCTCGTAATTTACGCAAATTACAAGAGATCAATAACTTTGGCCCTAACAGGAAGGCAGTGATACACTTGGAAGAAACTTACATCCATCCTTCATATGGAGTCAGTAGTTGCTGATAATCTGAAGAGGAGTTTATCGAACAGACAGGGCAGGTTCACGCCATATTATAGTGCATGCAGGTGGTTTGTATGGATTTGTTGATAATGGACCTTTCATATTTAATTGAAAAGGTGAATCTGGAGATTACCATGATGACATGAACCACAAAAATTTTTGAAATTGTATGCAAAAGCAATTGATTCTAAACTTACCTCCGAATGTCATTGTAGTAATGGATAGTGCACCTTATCATAGTGTTCAAATTCACAAGCCACATAACCAATCTGCACGAAAAGTATGAATGGTAAGTGGAAAATGGAGTACAAACAACAAGTGACATGCGTAAAGCTGAATTAATAACATTGGTCAAGAAATTTAATTATAGTAAAACATATTGCTTTGATGAATTATTACAACAGCATGGTTGTACTGTGGTACGTTTGCCTACAAACCACTGCGAAATTAATCCAATTGTGCTCATTTGGAGTTTGGCAAAGCGTACAGTTGCAGTGAACAACATATGTCAACGTAACAGTGAAAGTAGAAGGGGTTCACTTCAAATAATCAAATCTCTCCGCCATTTTGTTCCTTAATTATGACGTTATAATCAAATTCCTGCACCATTTTTTTTAATTATGAGTCTAATGGGGCAGATCAATGTCCAATGATGTTAATTATGTATCATAATCAAAGTCCTCGTTCATGGCGGGAAATTTGAAATTATGTGGAGGCTTCATGCTAGAGCATAAGGCAGGCCTTCGGAACTGCTTTAGTGTCTGATCGTGTGAGAGAAGGCGTGGGGGAGATCAAAGTCCAATTATTTTAATTAGGAGTCATAACTAAATCCCTAGGCCATTTTATTTTTAGCGGGAAATTTAAATTTTATTCTAATAAGGGACCCTAACGCTACCTTGCAAGAGATGTATAGGACGCCGGTACCTGCTCTCGAGTCTTATCCTCTCTGTTACGCATGACTTGCTTGATTTTAATTATGAGTCTTGATTAAACTGTTTGACAGTCCTCCGGACATTCGCCTTTGGTTGTGGTCACTTTGTTTTGGCGGGAAATTTGAAATTGTGTGGGGCCCTCATGTTAACGTATAGGAACCGCTTTCGGGTCGTCACCCCTTGTATAGGACGCCCGAATTTGTTCTCGGTCATTCGACACAAAATTCTGCAATTAATTTGGTTTTACTTATGAGTCATGATTAAATTTTGCAGTCCATTCTGTTTTGGTGGGAAATTTGAGATAACATTCTAATAAGGGAGCCTCATGCTATACTCTCTCTCTCTCTCTCTTGTCCTCCCTCTGACTCACTCCCTCTCCACCTCCCGCTCCCTTAAAACTATATACCCATTGTATCACATCATACCCAATAGCTACCTCACATGTTTTAAACTTATTCCCTATATACACACATTTAATTTTCACACTTAGTTTATTATAACACAGCGATTGCACAATAGTAGAATCAGCGCAGCTTATATTGTACTTGTATTGAGATGAGTTGAGAGAGACGAGGAGACGCTGGTGGACAAGAGAGACGATAAAAACGAGGGGATGGGGAATGAGGGAGACGAGAGAGACGAGAGAGACGAGAGAGACGAGAGAGACGAGAGAGACGAGAGAGACGAGAGAGACGAGAGACGAGAGAGACGAGAGAGACGAGAGACGAGAGAGACGAGAGAGACGAGAGAGACGAGAGAGACGAGAGAGACGAGAGAGACGAGGAGACGAGAGAGACGAGAGAGACGAGAGACGAGGAGACGAGGAGACGAGAGAGACGAGAGAGACGAGAGAGACGAGAGAGACGAGAGAGACGAGAGACGAGGGAGACGAGAGAGACGAGGAGACGAGAGAGACGAGAGGACGAGAGAGACGAGAGAGACGAGAGAGACGAGAGAGACGAGAGAGACGAGAGAGAGAGAGACGAGAGAGACGAGAGAGACGAGAGAGACGAGAGAGACGAGAGAGACGTGAGAAACGAGAGAGAGGAGAGACAATCACGATCAACTTCTATTACAGAGAACATTCGCTAGTTTAAAAATACGTTACTAGATGACGTCACAAACAAACAAGTCTCCTTTTAAAAATAAGTGTAGTTTAATTGGAGGGATTCACAAAGAAGGTGAACATTATATTTTCAAAGAAACTCCAAATTTTACGTAATTGGGTAATTAGGATTTTTTCCACACACGTTAGATGTACTTGAATAGTCAACGGTTCTTATTATGGTTACATAACTGGAGACATCCATAAAATACTTTATATTAATGATTGCCCAGAAGCCGATAAGTAATTTATATTATTCAGTTATAAACAAAACGCCGAAAGTGCATGTGTTGTGTCTGTAAGTAGCTGTTTACCCTGCCAACGCGTCCTTCCAATACGATTATTAGAAATAACCCTGGCAAGTGAGCGTTTTTTTTAATCTTTACCCCTTATTTTATTTACTGTATTTAATTGCTAGAGGACTGATTTCAAGTTTGGTTATATTTGATGTTGCATAGGTATTTTGACTAATTTCACTGTAAAACGAATTTTTATCGCTGCATTGAAAACTCAGCAATAGTGTTACACGCTAATTTGAGTAAATGAAAGTCAGCTTGTTTATTTACCCCCGGGCATTTGTCCATTTTCAAAAACGAATTTAGCTTGTGTACATATCTAGGACCCCTTTACTAGAGGTATTTCCGATAAGACATTCCTTGTATGTAAAATAATATAATGGTCTGATTTCAAGTTTGGTTAAATTTGTTATTGTATAGGCATTTTTACTAAAAACGTACTTTTATCACTATATGCAAAACGTGACAATAGTGTTACACGCTAATTTGATGTTCGTACATTTACAGCAATGTCGAAGGTGATCTTCATGTATGTTTGAATTACGCTTGATTTTAGTAAGCTGTAAGTTAAGCCAAACCCGTATTTTTGAATTGTAAGCTGGTTTTTGCAAGCTGTAAGTTATTATTTGGTTGACTGGGATTGGTTTGATTGAGATTTATTTGCGAATCATCGACTATTTTCCCACGCCGCTGCGCTTACGTTTAGGAAGAATACCAGCTCTGAGTATCCGTTAGCCTTATCTACAAACTAAGCGATCGCTAATAAGAGTTAGTATATCCAGTTGGGGAACCGTTACCTGAAAGCTATGAAGAATTGTTAGCAGAGCTTCTTGTTTGATTTGATCGAGATTGATTGATTTGGCTTATTGCTTTGATTAATTGAGATTGATCTGGGTGTTTGATTTGATCAAGAGTGATTTTTTTGATATGCTTCGTCTGAGTTTATTGGGTAATTATTTGATTTGATTAATTTGTCTTTTGACAGGAGGAAAAACGCCCTAGAACAAGTTCCGGCGTCCTACACCTGTCTTGAAAGTCAGCGTGAGGACCCCATACTAGAATACAATTTCAAAAACAAAAATGACCTTTGGGACGAAGACCCTAGAGCAAGTTCCAGTGTCCTATACCTGGCTTATAAGATAGCCTGAGGGTGCACTGATTAGAATACAATTTCAAGTTTCCCGCCAAAACAAAATGTCCAAAGGCTTTGATTATGACTGACAACATCAAAATTTGAAATGAAGCTTGTTTACCTTTACGTAATTAGATAATTAGTAGGGCTTCCCCTGACACTATAGGTGTAATTGAATAGTGATAGTTTGCTATTGTTTGATCAAAATTGGAAATGGAGGTCAACGTGTTTGCCTTTACGCAATTATGTGATGAATGGGTTTTTCCTTGACACTATAGATATAATTGAATAGTGAAAGGTGAAAGGACCGTGAAAATGTAATTACGGTGTCGGTCCTGTTTACGTGACTTGCTTTTCCTGTTTAAAACCTGTCTGCGTAAAAGCCTACGGAATTTGATTATGCCTAACGATTTCAGGGATCTGCATACACTTAGAGCTATGTGGAGCCACGATCAATCTCTATTACAGAAAACATTAATAGTTTTAAAAATAGACCTCTAGTTGGCGTCACAGAAACAAAATCTACGTTTAAAAAATAGTACTGGGTGGATCCCCGGTTACAGAAAACATTCATTACCTTTAAAAATACACCGGTAGATGGCGTCACGATAATGAGCCTCGCAAGGGGCGAAGATCCAACAAGGGGTGAAGACCATAGAACAAGTTCAGGAGACCAATACGTGTCTTATGAGGTAGTATGGATTTCCTATTAGAATACAATTGCAAATCTCCCGCCAATTGCAAAAATGGCTGCCAAAACCGATTCCATTTAAAATTTCTCGCCAAGGCTCCATAACAGTGGACAAAGACACGTGAACAAATTCCGGGATCCTAAGCCTCTTATGAGACGATGAGGGTCCCGTATTAAAATACTGTTTAAAATTTTCCGACAAGGGGACGAAGACTGTACAGGGGGTGTAGGCCCGAGAACAAGTTCCGCCGTCCTATACCTGGCTTATGAGATAACGGTAAGGTCGCACTTACTAGAATACAATTTCAAATTTCCCGCCAAAACAATAATGGCCGGCTAAACAAATTAGCCTACAAAATGTGATTATGGCTCATAATTAAAAACAAAATGGCGTCAGAATTTAATAATGACTCAATTAAAAATAAAATGGCGGAGGAATTTAATTGTGACCTCATAATTAAAAACAATAAAATGATGGTAGCCTGAGATCGATAGCTGACAAGGGGGCGAACACCCGAGAACAAGTTCCGGAGTTCTATACGGCGGCTAAGGCCTGAGAACAAGCTCCGGTGTCAGATAAAACAAAATGGCCGGCAACCTACACCCACAAAATGGCCGCAAACAATCAGAAACCAGGGGGTAAAAATGGATTCAAGGGGTTAAAAATACCATCAAGAGGTTGAAAATGGCTTCCGAAAAGTATCTGACCCCACCCTCACCCCACTCCGGAAACCCCCGCGTCCCTACTACTACCTCCGCCACCTTGGGGGAGTGTATTAACCCCCACTCCATGTTTCCCTCATCTGCCCTCATTCTACTCACAATATTTACAACTTCCAAGTTCATTTCATTAACTCGATCTGTACACTTGTCTGCAGACATATATATATATATATATATATATATATATATATATATATATATATATATATATATATAAAGACATCTTGTTTATATACAAAATGAGTAATAGCGGTCCCAATTTGCTACCTTGAGGAATACTAAACA
>JARFJB010000512.1:1392500-1442500 GCA_036346205.1 Vesta saturnalis | reverse complement strand
CCGGTTACAATGTGTTATTGAATGTCACCGAAACGCCAAGAGTTTCGACGAAATTTATATCGGACAACACGGAAGTTACTCAAACCTCCGCGAGGCGAATTTTAAGAAATAATCATTTTCATCCTTATGAACCAAGATTTGTGCAAGTACTTCGAGTCAGAGATTACTACGCCCAATTTGCTTTTTTTCATGGTACCAGGAAATGTTAGAAGAAAATCGATATTTCTCTAAAATGTGCTTTTTTCCGACGAAGTTACTTTCAGTTCGAATGGTACCATTCGTCTACAAAATTGCAAGTAGCTTTATTTGTCGACAACCTACCATTATGACCTCGCATCAGTTTATTCTTCCAACAGTGTGGAGCTTCAATTCATTCTAGACGTGCAGTGCAGCGGAGGCTGCACAAGGAATTTGGTGAACAGTGGATATGTCGATATTCAAATAACCCTTGGCCTGCTAGGTCTCTCGACCTTACCCCAGATGATTGTTTTATGGAGTTATGTAAAAAATAATGTTTATAAGCAACGTCCATTTCATAATGTGTAGAGTAATTAGAAATGTGTAAAAGAAATTGTGCCGCATAAGTCAATGGAGCTATTTTGAAAAACGTACTGAAGAAATGTTTTCCCCAACAGTTAAATGTATAGAGCGTGAAGGTGGAATTTTGAAAAGTTATTTTTAAAATAAACCATCATTTTTTATTTATTTTTATTTACATTTAATGGTATTAGGGGTAAAATATGATTCTTTTTTTATTTAATAAAAAATCGGCATGTTTCGATTCTTGTCAAATTAACCTATTTTTTGACCATATTAATACACTTATTTAAAATTCTCACTAAACCGATGATCGCACGACATGTGTCAAAATAGATCCTTTGGTTATTAGTCATGCACAAACAGAAGACAACCTGGCAGAAGTCATTTTAATAATGTTGTAAGAAATTTAATAGAATTTGGAAGTTTTGAAAAACCACGTTCAAAAAAGTATGCGATCGATAATCAGAATCGTAACGGGAACATTTTGGAATATTTTGACGAAAATCCGAAATCTTCATTACGAAATTGTGGCACGGAGTTTCATAAAATAAAAAAGTTATTTAAGGCTTTTTCGATATCGTATAGTTATCTTGATTGTTTGTTATAATGAGTTGAAATGAACATTTGCAGAATAAATTGCTTTGGTAGTTTTTTTTTCAAAAATGTTTCATAAAAGAAATGTTTCAAAACGTCAAGAATGAGGGTCGAAACGTCGAGTTTTGATTAAGTGTTATACATCGTTGGATTTAGAATACAAAAAGGAATCATCTTATACCATTAGCTAATTTCCGCCCCATATAAAAAAATAAAGTCGATGGTGGTCACTAATCGACGAAACGTCGGATTAATTTTTTTCTGACACCAATCAATAGAGGATAAAAAGTGGCAATGGCAAAGTGTGATTTATTTTGTTATATCTGTTGAAATAGAAGAGATATAGCTAAAAATAAAAATTTTCGATTTTCAGTTTTTTTCGAATATTTTGAAAAATATTTGAGATACCATAGATTTCAGAATGGTATTTTAGTGGGGTCAAAATTCTCTAAAACTTTCTCCATTTAACCGTCTTTCGATCTCTGATAGTTTCCAAGATAGCAATACTGCACAGACCAATTTTGGACACACTGTATAGACCTTAATTATATAGATTAATTATGTTCTATGCAAATTCTTGATACGACGCGTAATTGAACGGCAAACATTTAATTTTACATAATTTTTTTGACAGTTTCTTAATATAAAGCCAAATAAGTGGAAAAATTAAATAAATATGGTTGAAAATGCAAAAAAAAACTGTATCATCGATATTTTTATAGAAATGGGCGGCTTTGGAACTTTTTTTCAGTTAGTATCTAGACGTCCATTAACCTCTATCTGACAAGAAGTTTTAAAAGTGTGTTTGACACAGACTATTGTTTTTGTTTTTACATTGTTGCCTATTTCATAATTAACTTTTCATAAAATTATTTCATTCGTTTTAATTTCCGTTTTATAGTTTGGAAGGTAGCGTGTTGTTTCAAACCAGATATGTATTTTATTTATATATATATATATATATATATATATATATATATATATATATATATATATATATATATATATATATAGGTTTGGAAAAATATTATCGCGGGTCTGACTTATAATAAGTAAAACAAAGGCAGTACAATCAGTTCACGTGCTAAGTGAGATACACAACAAACTACAAGCGCTGATGCCATACATGCGTCTTTTGAGTAGGCTAGTATCAATCACACATTTACTTGTATTGCTACTGTCAACGAGAATTGAAAATCAGTGTTCTTGCAAGTCCGGAATTGTATATTCTTGTCCAAATTATTTAGTTATTTAAATATAGTAAAGTTAATAGAGCATATAAGCTCTTTATTATATTTTCAAAATATGTACTTAAACAAGTTCATTAACTTAATTAAATATAATTTTATCTCATAGTTTTGATATTAAATAATGTAATTGGAAAAAATAAAAAACATAATGAAGTTAAAATTTGTCCTGTTAAAATAAATGGATCTTTAACTGGTTTATCTACAGTTCATGTTAATATTAAAATGATTACTAAAAATGATTTTATTTATTGGTTACAATGAATTTCTTTGTATTTTTTTTTGAATATTGGTATAATAGATAAAATTATAATTGATTTGAAAAGTGCAATTACTCCCCCGAACTGCATTTTATCACAGATTGGGTTACTTACTGCCTTGCGCCAGATGGAGGTTTTTTCGAAAATCTTATAAAGTAGAGTTTTAAAAAAAGTGTGCTCTGTTCATTTTTAAAAACACTTGGTTTTTCAATAAGAATTATAATGCTAAAGTTACACCTTAAACTTAAATGTAAATGTTAATGTTCTTGTTTGTAGCTCTCATAAGTTTCTTCTTGGTTCTTCTTACGAGTAGTAATCGAACCATGTCATAAATTCGCAATTACAATAAACTTCAATGTTTGAGGTATTATCATTTAATGTTTAAGGGTAAGTATTTACTTAATAGTTTCAAAGAACACGCGACTTTTCAACATCATCTTAATTCCTTTGCTTTCGTTAGAAATGTTGAAGCTAGATTGAAGCAGACTTAAGCAGTTCATACTGTGTGCCTACAGGAAAATATGTACAAGTGGCAACATCGGTCAAGTTGTGTCACTCTCACACTCATATAATGCTTATTGGGTTTCTTTCCAGCTGATTATAACCAGCAATAGTTTTTCCATATATATATATATATATATATATATATATATATATATATATATATATATATATATGTATATATATATATATATATATATATATATATATATATATATATATATACACGTGTGTGTATGCGTGCGTGGGGGCGTGCGTGCGTACGTGCATGCGTGCGTACTTGCGTGCGTGTGTCTGTGTATGTATTATAGTTATTGTAGGTATTGCAGTCAACGCGTTCTAATAAAGAAAACTATTTTATTTGTATCAAGCTTTCTAATCTTTATTGAATCTTCATCAGGATACCTGAAGTAATTAAGTAATTAAATACGGTTTACAAACAATTATTATAAAATACAGACATGTTACTTACAATTACGAGTTTTTTTTAAATAAATTAATATAAACTAATATAAAGATTTCTTTTTAGTGGGCACAAACAAATTTAGAAAGTATAATCTATAAACTATTAATAGAACTTCCTGTCAATTAGTAACATATATATGTATGTATATATATATATATATATATATATATATATATATATATATATATATATATATATATATATATATATATATATATATATATATATATATATATATATATAGTGTATAGAGTTCAATACTCAAACTAAAACTCGTAGACGCCGCTGCTTACAAGGTTGAATTGAATTAGAAGCGTATAGATTCAAGTGCGTGCCATAATGCAAATCTACAGGGCGATCAACTTATACTCCGGAGTTCGAAAACTCCGTTACCTTGAGAGTTACGAAAAAAAGTTTTAAATAAAAGTTAATATATAATATAAAGTCAAGCTGCCTATTTTAAAATTTAATAATCTATTGGGTATTTCATAAAGTCACAGCATGTCAAATTTATATTTTTATTAATGGAACACCCTGTACATTATGCCAAATTTCAATTAGGCTCATTTTTCCTATTCCAATGATAAAAGTTTTTACTAGGTTCTACAGGGTACTTTTAAAGATATGGCCATTTTTATGTAAAAATCCTAATGAAATCGTCACCCTATATTATTTAAAATAAACAATTGATGGCTAATCTATCATAGGTAAAATAATTTCGTGATAGTCTGGTTTCGTTAAAACTTATCATTTTTGGGATAATTTTTTTTTGCTCAGGGTGATCCAAAACTCACTCCCATGATCTCGGTTATTTTAAATAGAACACCCTCTATTTTATATCATCTCTGAAAAAGAAATACTTTTACTCTTCTTAAACATTCCCAATATCTTAATCTTAAAGTTATTGGTTTATTTAGATTTTCAAAAATAAAAGCGACATTTTTGGCATAATTTCAAATTTTTATTTTTATTTTTTTTTCATGACTGTTGAAAATACTGTAATTTTAATCAGCTCTGTATCAATACTATTATTGTCAGGTGAAAAAGATATACATCAAATTGCAAATAAAACCACAAAAGAGTAATAAATGAAACAAAATTCTAAAAAAGGAGTAACAAAATAATATTTAGGTAACAAAGTTTTGATCTGGACATTAAAACATTGTAGATTAGGCAAAATACATACCTATACTTTACCGAAACACTGTGTTTCAGCGAGCGATAATCGTTTTGTTGACCACATACACGTCATCAGGAGGGTGAATCTAAACTTTTTAACTAGTATTTCATCACTCGACAATCGTTCGTTTCATTGACACCACATCGTCATCAGGAGGTTGAACTTAAATCAGTTTAGTCATAGTGACGAAATACAGTGTTTCTATCTATTCATTCTCCTGGAAACTGATCGTGAAGTTGACCGTGATTCAGTGCGTTATGTATGGGAGCTCCATCATGTAAATACCACATGCACAAACGTATACGTATGGGAACGTTTTCAAGAAACACAGGCAACTGATTCTCCAGAAAATCTAAATAAACTTAACTGTTTACTGTTTACTTGAAAAAATATGGTCCAATCACGAAATCGCCAAGAATACCATCCCAAACGTTTAAAGACCATCTTGTTTTTGAAGTAGTAACTATTACGTGAGGATTTTCTCCTGAATAGTAATGAAAATTATGTCTATTTAAACATCCATTTTTATGGAATGTCGTCTCATCCCCGAAAAGTACATAATCAAAAAAATCTCTTTGATTGCGGATTTTTCTTTGACCCCAATTACAAAAACTTGTTCTTCGTCGAAAATCATCATCCAATAATTCTGGGTGCAATTGAATATGATATGGGTGCATCTTGTTCTTAGATAGTATTTTTTGTACACTTCCATAACTTGTTTCTTGTTCCCTGCAAATTTCTTTTATACTTTTATTGGGATCAGCTGGAACTGCCAACAATATACTCGGTAACAATGGTTTTCGTTTTTTTCTTTCTGTTCATATACTACAGTACATGCACAATTAAATCGATCCATCACTTTTTCGAAACTCCTTTTTCAGGTAATCGTCGCGCTGAAAATCTCTCGTGATACACCCTTACTGCTAGCAAGCAATTTCTATGACATTCACCTAGTATCCAGATCATATCGATTAATTCGTCATTAGAAAAATTCATAATGAACTCAAAATTGGTACGTAAATAACAAGGAAATTAACCTAATAAATCTAAAATATTACTTTTACAAGATTGATTGACAAATAATACTACCCTCAGTCAAATAATACGTTACAGACATGGCAAACTGTAAAAAACATGGAGTACCAAAATGTCTTTTTATTTTTAAAATCTAAATAAATTAATAACTGTAAGATTTAAGCTAAGAAGAGTAAAAGTATTTCTTAAGTCCTTTTCAGAGATGATATAAACTAGAGGGTGCTTTATTTAAATAACCGAGATAATCATGTAGTTTTGGATCTTACAAAAAATAAAAGTTATCACAAAAGTGATAAGTTTTAAAAACCAGACTGTCACGAAATTATTTTGCCTCAACTATATTTTAAATAATACACGATTTCACACGATTTTCAATAAAATGGCCATATTTTAAAAGTACCCTGTAGAACCTAGTAAAACCTTTATCATTAATAGAAAAAATGAGCCTAATTGAAATTTGCCAGAATATACAGGGTGTTCCATTAAAGAAACATAAATTTGATATGCTGTGCCTTTATGAAAATTGTATATTATTAAATAATCTTAAATGTGCAGCTGACTTTATGAATAACCTTTATTTAAAACTTATTTTCGTAATTGCAAGGTAACGAGTTATCGAACTTCGGAGTATAAGTTAAGCACTTTGTAACTATGTTTACGTCTTAATGGAGAAGCTTACTAACGTTTTAATGCATTTACCATTTTCGTGTTACTAAAGTATAATTTAGTTGTTTGGTTGATATTTTCGAGCTTTGTGGTGTTACTATATGACCCTTGATCACTTATCCATTTTATACTGAAGAAACGTTTACTTTATATTGAATTTACTAGGAGCTGTGCTAGTGCAGTACAAGAGTTTTATTGGAGTGTACTACGTTTATACTTACTATACAACAAAAGCAACCAACTTGTTTTATTTATCTTTTTTTCTTACATGTAGATGTATTAACGTTTTCCTTTCAGCTATTTCCTTTTCCATTCCGTGTTTTAAGGATTATGCTTTTACATTTGGTGGCATTTAATAGGCCTTATTTAAACTTTCTTTTTGTCAGTATTTGACAACACATTTTCTCACCTCTTTATGGTACTTTGTCAATTTTCCCCATTATGCAGTGTTCTTCAGCTAACCTGTTTAAGTTACTATTATCTCTGTATTTGCTGTATGTTCTTATTCATACAACCACGTAGCAATTTAGTAATACCTGTATTAAAGAGAATATTTGTAGAATGGTTCTTAACAAGAGAATAAGAATTTAGAAATTTAATTCATATTCGAGGAAAGTGACTAATATGTGATCTATATAATTCTAATATTAAGCATCATTTATAGTTAATTAATACAATGTGAAATTAGGACCACAGAAAAGTTCACCTATACACATATGCATCTCAACTACTTTTTCACATCTAGATACGATTTAACTCTGTCATTGCAGGTAGTAACAACAGTGGAATTAACTCAATTTGGATAAAGTTCCGTGTTTATGCTATTGTCAGACTTAAGCAAACCAATTTTTCAAAATACATTTCATAAAGCAGTCCGCACAAGGATTGTTAGAATAAATTTGACGCAAATCATAAGCAGCTTGAGGATCTGCTTTGTAGCACATAAACATTCACTTACGTACTTTGATGATGCGTTAATAAAGAGAAAGCTTCTCTAGGAGTTGACTAAAATCAGTACAAAATAAGTATTAGTTGAAAAGATATCAGGATATACTTACCCCTAAAATGACTGAAGGAAAATGATATGATAACCAAAATGCGCATTTTAAATAAGTGGTTATTCTTGAATAAAATTCTTGAAATGTTTAAATAATGCAAAAATTATATGCAACGGTTGTATTTATTTCATATTATGTTTTATTGATTTATTCACATAGTCTTTTTTATATAATCTGAAATCTTCCGAATAAAATGTATTAAAACTAATAAACAAGTGACTGTGTTTTTCTTATTCAAGGTAACGAGAAAAGCATGTATCTAAGCCTAAAATCTAAAATTAAATATCTGTTGTGAAACAATACAAGACCTTCCAACCTACAAAGTGGAGATTAAAAGAAATGAAATAAACAAAACAATAATCCATCTCATTAACACGAGCGCACGCACGCACGTATTCACGCACGCACGCAAAAAACATGCACACACACACACACACACACACACACACACACACACACACACACACACACACACACACACATACGCATACACACAAAAGTTCACAAACGAACACGTTTATTTTTAATATTCAGACTTTAATATGTGATCCATTTGGTAAATTATGTTATTAGCCATTCACTGGTCGACGGGTCGTTATTTATCAAATAAAACATTGCAATATAAAAATAAATATTGTAACATTACCATCATATCACATTTTACTTTATAAAATCTGTATGTCTGGATCAATTGATCAAACCTGTATTACCTAGCTACGCAAATACGTAATATGAAAATCTAGTACTTGATTCATCATTATCTTATGTAATTTAACTGCCATATGATTTCTGGTTTTCTAACTGAACAAATTCGCAATATTTTTATCTAATTTTGAAATAAATTTATTCTTTCAGGATATTCTTTAATAATTTCTGTGATTTTCTATTATATTTATAATAACATTTTAGCATATCTCGCCATAAACGAAAAGGCATTTTAAATAAAAAATTAGACGAAAATCTTTTGAATAATTCACAAACAAATATCACAATTAATAGTAATTGTTTGAAATTGAATATCATAGCTGCCTTGAACAACTTATGTTACTATAACACGAACACCGATATTCAGACAGTGCAGTATGTATTCGTAGAAGAATAATCAAATTTATATATCAATGTAAACGAAAATATGTTCATTTAAATTGCACACTCTAAATTATATTAATATTTTTCATTATTTAATTAGTTCTTCTGTATAACATTAAAACAAAAGCGATGATGTAATAAACAATTTAATTGATCGAATAATTTTAATTAATAAAAATTACCAAATATTAATCGCTACTGTGTGGCTCAATTGGTAGATTGAGATAGAGTTCTAATTTAGAGTTTAATTAACATACCTGAAATACTGTGCTTCTCATAAGCTTAATTATTTTCACTTATACTTAATTCATAAAAATGTTATCTAAAGATTATGAAAAAATGATAAAATCTCGAGCGCCATGTTGATATATATATATATATATATATATATATATATATATATAGGAACAACAAAACCTAGTTAAGGAATATAATAAACAATTTATCAAAATAAAAATAAAATAACATGATATACTAAAGTTTATTTAATAACTGATTGAAAAGGTTAAAATTCAGAAGTCTTATACTATTCTAAAATTATATAAAACATTACCTTTGAACGTTTGGTACATAAACTGTAACTGGTAACTATGAAGCAGAATGGTGAACTTGGTGAGGTCAATGTCTTGCTTATTTCCTTTATATATTGTGTCCATAACTTTATTGAATTTCTTTGAAGTTTAATTCGCCAAATTTATTTATAAAGTATGTAGAACTAAATGTAATTCAAGTAAAATTGCCATTTAAATTAGAAAATAGAATAGTAAATTACTGACTTATACGTGCCATTAAAAAATAATTATTATGCCATATAAAAGTATGCATTAAACAACATGAGTAAAATAATTGCAAAAGAAAGCAATTAACTAAGTAATTAAAAGTAAAAAAATAAAAGTGGGTTTAAAAAAGTACTTAAAGGTGCCTAAAAACAAACAAATGCTTTAGTTTTAAATATAATAATTAGAAAATAACTTACCACCAAATCTGATGGCACCAAATATAAAAATTAGGTAAAAATCATGCTTACTGCTGTAACATTCAGCATTATGAAAAAAAGCTTTCAGAATAACTCAATGAGTATTTAAAAGTTTTCTTGCGTTGCGGATACAATAATATAATTAATTTTTAAGAAAACTATTTATAATAAATATTAATATATATATATATCATATATATATATATATATATAATTGCAACAAATTGCTTCTCAGTTTAATCTAGAACGCAAGATAGAGAATTAAATAAATACAAATTTCAATAATATGCCGTCAAGAAATAAAATTATTTTGTACGGTTCCGATATATCCGTCCTCACGCAACCATCATCATCTTTATTTTCAAATACGACGAAAATAAAATTTTTCTCAGTTAGTTACCCTTAAATTATGAATACAGTGATATATCACACTTTATATTTTTCAACGTTTTGAACCTTAAAAACCACGTTCAGGTACAATTTTTTTTGATACGGCCCTGTGACATCTTTAACTTATAATTAATTATTCATACAAATTAATGTTAATGAGTAGAATATGAAATACCAAAATACTATACTTATTTATTATAATAATAATGGATAATAATACGGCTAGACAATAATGATAAATAACAACAATAAAATAATATTCCTGAAGAGATGTAACAACCTTTTTTTGTGGTTGTATTAAAAAGTACATTAATTTAAGAATCGTTCATTTATTTGGCGTAATATTAGAAAAGTTTTTAATTATTAATATGTAGAATTGAGAATGGCAATTTAATTGGCATTTCCTAGAACAAATCTTTTGGGTGTAATATTACATAAATAGTTATAGTTCCCTTTCTTAAAAATTGATTATATTATTGTATCCGCGCAACGCAAGAAAACTTTAGGGAAATACTCATTTGAGTTATTCTGAAAGCTTTTTTTTAATTCACTTAATGCTGAATGTTACAGCAGTAAGCATGATTTTTACCTAATTTTTTATATTTGGTGCCATCAGATTTTGGTGGTAAGTTATTTTCTAATTTATTATATTTAAAACTAAAGCATTTGTTTGTTTTTTTAGGCACCTTTTAAGTACTCACTTTTAAGTACCCACTTTTATTTTTTTACTTTTAATTACTTAGTTAGCACTTACTTTGCACTTAGTTTGCAATTATTTTACTCATGTTGTTTTAATGCATACTTTTATATGGCATTTTTATAATAATTATTTTTAATGGCACGTATAAGTCAGTAATTTACTATTCTATTTTCTAATTTAAATGGCAATTTTTACTTGAATTACATTTTACAACGCAAGTTCTACATACTTTATAAATAAATTTGGAATTAAACTTCAAAGAAATTCAATAAAGTTATGGACACAATATATAAAGGGAAATAAGCAAGACATTGACCTCACCAAGTTCACCATTCTGCTTCATAGTTACCAGTTACAGTTTATGTACCAAACGTTCAAAGGTAATGTTTTTATATAATTTTAGAATAGTATAAGACTTCTGAATTTTAACCTTTTCAATCAGTTATTAAATAAACTTTAGTATATCATGTTATTTTATTTTATTTTGATAAATTGTTTATTATTATTCCTTAACTAGGTTTTGTTGTTCCTATATATATATATATATATATATATATATATATATATATCAAAGACAACATGGCGCTCGAGATTTTATCATTTTTTCATAATCTTTAGATAACATTTTTTTATGAATTAAGTATAAGTGAAAATAATTAAGCTTATGAGAAGCAGGCAGTATTTCAGGTATGTTAATTAAACTCTAAATTAGAACTCTCCCCTATCTCAATCTACCAATTGAGCCCACGGCAGTAGCGATTAATATTTGGTAATTTTTTTATTAATTAAAATTATTCGATCAATTACAAATTGTTTATTACATCATCGCTTTTGTTTTAATGTTATACAGAAAGAACTAAATATTAAATAATGAAAAAATAAATTAATATAATTTAGAGTGTGCAATTTAGAAGTGAACGTATTTTCGTTTACATTGATATATAAATTTGATTATTCTTCTACGAATACATACTTTGCACTGCCCTCTGAATATCAGGTGTTCGTGTTGTTAGTAACATAAGTTGTTCAAGGCGGCTATGGATATTCTAAATTTCAAAACAATTACTATTAATTGTGATATTTGGTTTGAGTGTGAATTATTTTCAAAAGATTTTCGTCTAATTTTTATTTAAAAATGCCTTTTTCGTTTATTGAAAGGCGAGATATGCTAAAATGTTATTATAAATGTAATAGAAAATCACAGAGAGCTAGTGATATGTATGAAGAAGAATATCCTGAAAGAATACAGCCCCACCGATCCCTATTTCAAAAATTAGATAAAAATATTGCGGAATTTGGTTCAGTTGAGAAAGCCAGGAAATCATATGGCAGTTAAATTACATAAGATGAAAATGATGCTATTATGAATCAAGTACTTATAGATTTTCATATTACGTATTTGCGTAGAGCTAGGTAATACAGGTTTGATCAATTGACCCAGCACATACAGATTTTATAAAGTAAAATGTGATATGATGGTAATGTTACATATATTTATTTTTTTATATTGCATGTATGTTTCTCATTTTAGATAAATAACGACCCGTTCAAATCGACCAGGGAATTGGCTAATAACACTAATTTACCAAATGGATCACATATTAAAGTCTGGCGAATATTAAAAAATAAACGTGTTCGTGCCCGTGGGTGTGAACGTGTGTGTGTGTATGCGTGTGTGTGCGTGTGTGTGTGTGTGTGTGTGTGTGTGTGTGTGTGTATGTGTATGTGTGCATGTTGTATGTGTGCGTGCGCGTGCGTGCGTGAATACGTGAGTGCGTGCGTGCGTGCGCTCGTGTGTGTGAGATGGATTATTGTTTTTGTTTATTTCATTTCTTTTAATCTCCACTTTGTAGGTTGGAAGGTCTTGTATTGTTTCACAACAGATATTTAATTTTAGATTTTAGGCTTAGATACATAAGCTTGTTCTCGTTACCTTGAATAAGAAAAACACAGTCACTTGTTTATTAGTTTTAATACATTTTATTCGGAAGATTTCCAGATTATATAAAAAAAGACTATGTGCTAAATAAATCTGATAAGTAATGCAAACATAATATGAAATAAATACAACCGTTGCATATAATTTTTGCATTATTGTAAAACTTGATTTCAAGAATTTTTATTCAAGAATAACCACTTATTTAAAAATGCGCATTTTGGTTATCCTTATCATTTTTCCTTCAGTCATTTTAGGGGTAAGTATATCCTGATATCTTTTCAACTGCAAATACTTATTTTGTACTGATTTTTAGTCAACTCCTAGAGAAGCTTTTCTTAACTTTATTAACGCATCATCAAAGTACGTAAGTGAATGTTTATGTGCTACGAAAGCAGATCCTCGAGCTGCTTATGATTTGCGCCTCAAATTTATTCGCACTAACAATCCTTGTGCGGACTGCTTTATGAAATGTATTTTTGAAAAAATTGGTTTGCTTAAGTCTGACAATAGCATAAACACGGAACTTCTTATCCAAATTGGAGTTAATTCCACTGTTGTTACTACCTGCAATGACAGAGTTAAATCGTATCTAGATATTTGTGAAAAAGTAGTTGAGATGCATATGTGTATAGGTGAACTTTTCTGTGGTCCTAATTTCACATTATGTATTAATTAACTATAAATGATAATGCTTAATATTAGAATTATATAGATCACATATTAGTCACTTTCCTCGAATATGAATTAAATTTCTAAATTCTCTTATTCTCTTGTTAAGAACCATTCTACAAAAATATTCTCTTTAATACAGGTATTACTTCTAAATTGCTACGTGGTTAAGGTTGCTGAATACCAAAAGAACATACAGCAAATACAGAGATAATAGTAACTTAAACTGCAAACTAAGTGCAAAGTAAGTGCTAACTAAGTAATTAAAAGTAAAAAATAAAAGTGGGTACTTAAAAGTGAGTACTTAAAAGGTGCCTAAAAAAACAAACAAATGCTTTAGTTTTAAATATAATAAATTAGAAAATAACTTACCACCAAAATCTGATGGCACCAAATATAAAAAATTAGGTAAAATCATGCTTACTGCTGTAACATTCAGCATTATGAATTAAAAAAGCTTTCAGAATAACTCAAATGAGTATTTCCCCCTAAAAGTTTTCTTGCGTTGCGCGGATACAATAATATCAATCTAATTTTTTAAGAAAGGGAACTATAACTATTTATGTAATATTACACCCAAAAGATTTGTTCTAGGAAATGCCAATTAAATTGCCATTCTCAATTCTACATATTAATAATTAAAAACTTTTCTAATATTACGCCAAATAAATGAACGATTCTTAAATTAATGTACTTTTTAATACAACCACAAAAAAAGGTTGTTACATCTCTTCGGGAATATTATTTTATTGTTTGTTATTTATCATTATTGTCTAGCCGTATTATTATCCATAATATTATTATAATAAATAAGTATAGTATTTTGGTATTTCATATTCTACTCATTAACATTAATTTGTATGAATAATTAATTATAAGTTAAAGATGTCACAGGGCCGTATCAAAAAAAATTGTACCTGAACGTGGTTTTTAAGGTTCAAAACGTTGAAAAATATAAAGTGTGATATATCACTGTATTCATAATTTAAGAAGGTAACTAACTAGAGAAAAATTTTATTTTCGTCGTATTTAAGAAAATAAAGATGATGATGGTTGCGTGAGGACGGATATATCCGGAACCGTACAAAATAATTTTACTTTCTTGACGGCATATTACTTGCCACAGGATTTAGCAACTTTGCTCCAATTTAACCGTCTCTCTATCTTACCGTTCTCGAGATCCCTAAACTGAGAAGCGAATTTGTTACACCTGTATTTATATATATATATATATATATATATATATATATATATATAATATATATATATATATATATATATATATATATATATATATATATATATATATATATATATATATATGGTGTGTGTGTGTACAGGGTGGGCCACCACCAACGCGTCGGTGTCTAGCACCCAAACGACTGAATTTTTTCAAAATCTGTTTAGGCGAGAATATGTAAGCCTTCTAGGACTACAATCTAAAAGTAGTTTGATTTATACAGGGTGGTCTACAAACTTGTTACTTATCAAAGTTATATTATTTTAAATGGAATACCCTCCTTTTTAATTTTTTTTTAAATAAGGTGTAAAAATAAGGTAGACTTTCACTAGAGTTCGCTATACCTAAACCTTACAGTTTCCGAGATATTTAACATTTTTTGAAAATGTAGGGTTGTCAAAAAATTCAAGTATTTTTCGATTCAGAAAAGATGAGACAATCTAATCTAGGTCATCGTAATAAGGATATTTGGAAGTACGTATTCTGTTGTTTATCCTTTCAAATCATAATTTATAAAATACAAAGAATAACGCTTAAAGTTAACAAACTTCAAAGTTAAATATCTTTGTTATTTTAAATACAACGCCCAAGAAATTGTTATCGGAATGGAATAGTCTTTTGACAATAGTTCGAACTGTATTAGGTTTCCCTATACCTAACTTCAATACTTTTCGAGAAATTAGTGTATTTGTTACATTTTTAGAAATTACGCCATTAACTCATGTCGATCAGTTAGAATTCTACGATTTACAAAGGTTACAAATGTGTTAAACGGTTTTTGGTTTATTAAGGTTATCAAGGTTATACGGTTGCTGGTCTTGAAAAAGACCGTTTTACATTATGCACCGAGAGCCTACTGCTGGATTTGTCACAACAGTAAATGTTCAAACTGATGACCGTCTTCTTGAATACATAGTCTAATTCTTTCTTCCAAATTTTGTCTGACTTTTCTTAACATATCTGGAGTAATTGTATCCTCCGCATTTCTAATTCTCTCTTTCATATTGTCTGCAGTAGTAGCAGGAATATTGTAAACAATATTTTTAATATAGCCCCATAAAAAGTAATCCATTGGAGTAAGACAAGGCGATCTTGGTGGCCGTTCCTTCCAATCCATTTATTAACAAATTTCCTAGTTAAATAATTTCTAACTCTGCGATCAAAGTGTGCCGGTGCCCCATCTAATTGTAGCCACATATTCCCTCTAATGTTCAACGGAACGTTTTCGAGAAGTGTCCAAAAGTCTCGCTTTAAAAATCTCAAAAATTTTCTACCATTTAAATGACCATTGAAAAAGTATGGTCCAATTACCTGATCTGGAATAATTCCTGCCCATACGTTTATGCTCCAACGATTTTGGCGGTCAACAGTATTAAAAGCATGCCTATTCTCGGTATCATAATAGTGAAAATTATGTCTATTTACCAAACCGTTGTTGTGAAATGTTGATTCATCAGTAAACAAAACGAAATTTAAAAAATCTTGTTGATCCCCTATTTTTTCAATTGCCCACAAACAGAAATCTATTCGTTGTTGAAAGTCATTGCCATACAAATTTTGATGTTATAGTAAATATTGTATTTTTGTTATTTTTGCAACTTTATCTTCGGGGTATGTGATAAGCATGAAATTTGTGTGTTTTTTGAGAACTATTCTCACACTTCCTCTACTTAAATCTGTTTGTCTAGCAATTACTCTAGTACTAGTGTGGGAATTTTCAGCGATAGATCCTAACACTAAAAACTCACAATCTTCATTGCCAGTTACCGGTTTACTTTTATTAGGTTTTGGATAGGCAGTGTTATCTGTGGCTCGAAATGTTTGTGAAAGCCTTTCAAAAGCTCTCGTATCAGGATGGTTGCGATCAGGGTACTTTTGGGCATAAACCCTGGAAGCCAAAAGACAATTTTCATGGTATTCTCCTATGGTCAACACTATATCCACTCTTTCTTGCACTGAATATTTCATTGTAATGAAAAAATCATCAATAGTTATAAACACTGTCGTATTTTGAAATACGTCAATATGACAGAAATGTTTATAAATCAAAGAATTCTAACTGATCGACATGAGTTAATGGCGTATTTTCTAAAAATGTAACAAATACACTAATTTCTCGAAAGGTATTGTCAACTGACAATAGCCTAATCGATCTACAAATTCCTGCTGCACATTTCGAACCATTTCGGGCGTTCGTTGACTAACGGAGGACATTTGCTGAAATAAAATTATTTTTAAGTTTACGAATCTTTGTTTTCGATATAATTAAACGTTATAAAAATTATTTTATTTTTCGTTTTCTTCGTGATCTTTTTTCAATTTTTAAATTTTGAATGCGAATAACTACAAAACGCTTGGACTTAGGTATAGCACATGCTGCATGACAAATGTTTAGAATTGTAAGGGCAATCCAAAAATGCAATAAAAAAATTGGGTTGCAATTTGAAAAAAATTTTTAGCTAATCTTTTGAGACACCCGTATAAAATTTTTTTTCGCAAAATATGCCCTGAAAAATATAAAATCGACGGGCCCGAGCGATTTTGAAAAAATTGTGCTTTACGAGATATTGAATTTATTCCTTCCTTTACGACCACCCGGTATATACATATATATAAATAATGTATATATATATATATATATATATATATATATATATATATATATATATATATACAGTGTCCGGTGAGGAACTGTACAAACTGAAATGGTATTTTCCTTGGGCCAATTTAAGTAAAAAAAGTCCCATAAATATAGGTCTGATTCGCAATAGTTACCCAGATACAAGCGTTTAAAGTTTATAAATGATCACATATTTTTCAAAAGTACCTAATTATTATTAGTCAACTGGAAAAACAAAACCGAAACAATCTCATTTATTCGTTTGTGTTCTAATAATGACAAAGTGGATTGTAGTAAATTAAGTGTAATTTAAATTTAAAATGCCTTTTCAATTTTCTAACGAAGAGTATGCTGACATTATTTACATTTATGGATTTTATGATGGAAATGCGAGAGCTGCCGTTAGGGAATATGAACCAAGATTTCCCAACAGGAGGATTCCAAATCACTAAACTTTTTCTTCTGTGTTTCAACACGTTCGAACTCATGGTTCATTTCCATCAGTTTCAATAAGATCTGATCGTCCTGTGGAGTTAAATGTGAATGAGCAAGAAAACATTCTACAGATGGTTGATCGGAGTCCAGGGTTGAGTGTTAGAAGAATTTCTTCTCGAACGGGAGTCCCCCGTATGTCAGTATGGCAAACATTACATGATGGGCTTTTGTATCCCTATCATACACAAAACGTTCAGCACCTTGAACCTGGAGATTTTGCTTTGCGGTTGAATTTCTGCCAGTGGCTACAAGAAAATAGTTCCATTCATTTTATTTAGTGACGAGGCGCAATTTACTAGGTTTGGTGATTTGGAATCCTCCTGTTGGGAAATCTTCGTTCATATTCCCTAACGGCAGCTCTCGCATTTCCATCACAAAATCCATAAATGTAAATGATGTCAGCATACTCTTCGTTAGAAAATTGAAAAGGCATTTTAAATTTAAATTACACTTAATTTACTACAATCCACTTTGTCATTATTAGAACACAAACGAATAAATGACAGATTGTTTCGGTTTTGTTTTTCCAGTTGACTAATAATAATTAGGTACTTTTGAAAAAATATGTGATCATTTATAAACTTTAAACGCTTGTATCTAGGTAACTATTGCGAATCAGACCTATGTTTATGGGACTTTTTTACTTAAATTGACCCAAGGAACATACCATTTCAGTTTGTACAGTTCCTCACGGACACCCTGTATATATATATATATATATATATATATATATATATATTATATATATATTTTTTAACGGACGCTATTTTATTTCAAAACAAGAAAAATATAGTGTATTTTTTTTACTCTTTGTCATTAACATAAAATGTAATATAAGTTGAATTAAATTACATTTGATTTTTGAGCAACGTATGTGGAAGCTTAAAATGTCAATTTCGTCCATTGTAAACTCCCTGCTGACGAAACTTTGTTTCATCAATCCAAATTATGTTTTCTAACAATCCACCGTGTGTATTTTGAGAAATAAATCCTTGCGAAAGTTTATCCTACCGGGAAAGTCACCAGAGTGCAGTTTTTGCAGTTTTATAAATGAAAAAGGATGCAACTTATGACGGTTGTAAAATGGTTTGTGTTGCAATTCCAAAGCCGCCATTCGTAATGAGGGTTGAGGATGCACTTGACGATTTCCGAGAATGGTGGTTTGATTACATTCATTGGCCTTTAGTGGTTTCACTCTAGTAATGAGTCCAGAAACTTTCCTAACATTGATGAAATTGTTCTCAATCGTGGTAACTATCCCTGTGCATGCTTGATAAATATTTCAAATTAAACTCACGGACAGTAGCTGAATATTTTTTTGACAAATGTCATGGATTACAAACAAGTCTAAAACAACTTCCTTTGGATCATTTTGTATTTTCGAATCACTTTTATGTATAAATTAGTAGAATTCGTTTCACTTTGACAGAATAGCAACTACTTATTTGTATTTGTATTTTGTTTCCATGACATACTCGAAAAATCCAAGAATCTCTTGGCAATGCAAGGTATTTCTTGATTTTTATTGAATAACTTGATAGAGGTTGAAGTTAGGTATATGGAATGCTTAAGTAACTCGCCGTAAAATTCAATTTCAGTTCTTGTAAAATAATGGTATGTGCCATTTGACACTGCACACGACACGCACACGTGCACGCACACACACGCACGCACGCACACGCACTCGCACCCACACGCACACGCACACGCACACGCACACGCACACGCACACGCACACGCACACGCACACGCACACGCACACGCACACGCACACGCACAGCACACGCACGCACGCACACGCACACACATGCACACGCACACGCACAGCACACACACACGCACACGCACACACACAGCACACGCACACGCACACGCACACGCACACGCACACGCACACGCACACGCACACGCACACGCACACGCACACGCACACGCACACGCACACGCACACGCACACGCACACGCACACGCACACGCACACGCACACGCACACGCACACGCACACGCACACACACTCACACGCACACGCACACGCACACGCACACCACACCACACGCGCACGCACACGCACACGCACACTCACTCACACACGCACACGCACACGCACACGCACACGCACACGCACACGCACACACGCACACGCACACACACGCACACGCACACACACACGCACACGCACACCGACACGCACCCGCACACGTACACGTTCACGCGCACTCGCACGCGCACAAGCACGTACACGCACACGCACACGCACACGCACGCGCACACGCACATACACACAATTCTAAAGTCTCTGTGTGACGTATATAGTGGAACTAATAGCTGTTAAAGAAACAATAAAATAAAAGTATTAGAACATGAAATACTAGGTGGCGTTGATCTTCAAAGATTACTAATCGACCTAAATAAATCTAAATGGACCGTTATCAACCCGCATTTTCCTCAAAATTTACAGATGGCAATGCATGTTTTGAAGACTTTGAGTTCATCACTCACATCTTATCATGTAGTCGTGGCAGGTGCTAATTTGTAAAAGTGGTAAATTAATCAGGTTGTTGGTGATTATATATTTATAACATATTGGAAAATTTTTAATTATTGTTATTTTTAAAAAACTTTCTTTAGGGATCGTTTGTGCATGTCCGATAACCAAAAAATCTATTTTGACACATCTTATGCGATCACCGGTTTAGCAAGAATTTAAAAAAGTGTATTAGTATTGTTGAAAAATGGGTTAGTCTGAGATGAAAAATTTTATTAAAAAAAATTGATGACTCCACATGCCGATTTTTTAACAAATCAAAAAAAAATATGTAAAAAATTATATATTATCCCTAATACCATTAAAGAAAAATAAAAAATAATTTTATTTTAAAAACAACTTTATTTAACTAAACTACATAAATTTGATATAATAGTCGAGTTTCTTGTGAAATAAATTCTTAAGGAACATAAATTTAATTGACTATCGTGTGGTCGTGTCACTAACCCTACCCAAGTTCTTTTTTCCCACATTTGTATACATCAGAAAAATATTAAACGAACGAATAGTTTTATAATGAAACCGATATTTTTAAAAGTCAATGTGTTCACGTTCAGGTAAACCCTGCGTTAGCTGTTTTATTTTTGTAACAGGAGGCTTTGGAAAAATATTTACAGTTGTTATGGCAAGTAAAATGTTTAGCAGTAACGTGTTGACAGCTTAATGAGAGAAGCATCTGAAATATTCAATCAAAGATATCCAGGCAAAAACGTATGGTTTACTGCAGTTGCTAAAAAAGTTTAAGTATACTGGTTACAATGTTTTATTGAATGTCACCGAAACGCCAACAGTTTCGACGAAAGTTATATCGGACAACACGGAAGTTACTCAATTTGATTTTTCTCATGGTACCAGGGAATGCTAGAAGAAAATCGATATTTCTCTAAAAATGTGCTCTTTTCCGACGAAGTTACTTTCAGTTCGAATGGTACCATTAGTTTACAAAATTGCACGTAGCTTTATTTGTCGACAACCTACCTTTATGACCTCGCATCGGTTTTATTCTTCCAACAGGGTGGAGTTTCAATTCATTCTACACGTGTAGTGCAAAGGTGGCTGCACAAGGAATTTGGTGAACAGTGTATATGTCGATATTCAAATAACCCTCGGCCTGTTAGGTCTCTCGACCTTACCCCAGATGATTTTTTTATGGAGTTATCTAAAAAATGATGCTAAAAAGCAACGTCCATTTCATAATGTATAGAGTAGTTGGAAATGTGTATAAGAAATTGTGCCGCATAAGTCAATGGAGCTATTTTGAAAAACATACTGAAGATATGTTTTCCCCAACAGTTAAATGTATAGAGCGTGAAGGTGGAATTTTGAAAAGTTATTTTTAAAATAAACCATCATTTTTTATTTTCCTTTAATGGTATTAGGGGTAAAATATGAATTTTTTTTTGTATTTAATAAAAAATCGGCATGTTTCGATTCTTGTCAAATCAACCTATTTTTTGACCATATTAATACTAATTCTACTAAATTTCTTACAACATTATTAAAATGATTTCCTCCAGGTTGTCTTCTTTCGGGGTACATTTGAAAATAGTCATCACTAGCTTTGGTAGCATTTCTTTCATTTTTGATATAGCACACTAATACATCAAAATTTTCTTCGTTAGAATAATTTAACGCCATTTTCAAACAATGCTCATTAAAATGTGAGAAACTGTTGTAGTCTGTTGATAGATAACATAATAATTATACAATAATTGTTTTAAACTCGTCAAAGTCTACTACCATAAAATTACCATAATCGAATTCATTATTTAGCTGTAGTTAATTTTTAAGTGTTTTAATAGGATTTTTCACATTTTTCACTTGATGTGAATGTATTGTTAGGTGTTTACTTAAATTTAAACTTAATAAAAGAGTTATTTATCTGTCATTGTTTAAGACAAGGTTTGTAAAGGCTTTTTCGATATCGTAATAAATAGTTATCTACGAATAGGTAGCAGCTACTGTTCATAAGAGATTACTTGATGATGCCTTTGAGTAGTCTAAACGTCCTATTATGAATTATGAATTGAAATAAATGTACAGAATAAATTGCTTTCGTGGTTTTTTTTCAAAAATGTTTCATAAAAAAAAAGAAATGTTTCAAAATGTCAAGAATGAGGGTCGAAACGTCGAATTATTATTAAGTGTTATACATCGTTGGATTTAGAATAAAAAAGGAATAATCTTATACCATTAGCTAATTTCCTCCCCATATAACAAAATAAAGTTGATGGTGGTCTCTAATCGACGAAACGGCGGATACATTTTTTCTGGCACCAATCAATAGAGGATAAAAGGTGGCAATGGCAAAGTGTAATTTATTTTTTTATATCTGTTCAAATAAAAGAGATATACTTGTCAATTTTCAGTTTTTTTCGAATATTTTGAAAAATATTTGAGATAGCCTTGATTTCAGAATGTCATTTTAATGGGCTCAAAATTCTCTAAAACTTTCTCCATTTAACCGTCTTTCGATCTCTGCTAGTTTCCAAGATAGTAATACTACACAGACCAATTTTGTACACACTGTGTAGACCTTAATTATATAGATTAATTATGTTCTATGCAATTTTTTGATACGACGCGTAATTGAGAGGCAAAAATTCCTAGCTTTAAAGAAAATATAATTTTACATAAGTTTTTAGACAGTTTCTTAATATAAAAGGAAATAAGTCGAAAAATTAAGTAAATATGGTTGAAAATGCAAAAAAAAACTGTATCATCGATATTTTTATAGAACTTTTTTTATGGAACTTTTTTTAAGTTAGTATCTAGACGTCCATTAACCTCTATCTGACATGAAGTTTTAAACGTCTGTTTGACATAGATTATTGTTTTTGTTTTTACATTGTTGCCTATTTCATAATTAACTTTTTATAAAAGAGGTTGCATAATCATCCTAAAAAATTGTTATTAAAATTATTTCATTCGTTTTAATTTCCATTTGTAGGTATATATATATATATATATATATATATATATATATATATATATATATATATATATATATATATATATATATATATATTATATATATATATATACATTTTAAGTTGATGCTTTTTTAAACTGTGTATAGAACTAATTAAAATAAACAACTTTTACAAATAACATTTTTAATTAACACAAAAATAAAGGAGATATTTCGTTTTAAAGGAATAAGCAGTCAAGTTCTATTTCAAATGACATGTTCAATGTTGCCACCATTCTGTTCTACACAACGTTGTGCGCGATGTAACCACTGTTCGGTGACAGCGTGTAATAACGAAATTCGTTTTGTTTTAATTGTTGCTGCTGCTTGTTCTATGCTCCCAATTAATTCTTCCCGCGTGTTTACCGGTGTTTTAAAAACTAACGCTTTCATGTAACCCCACAGAAAAAAATCGCATGGTGTAAGGTCTGGTGAGCGAGGTGGCCACGCCAACTGGGCCATTTCGACCAATCCACCTGTTTGGAAAAGTATAATCCAAGAACTCCCGCACTTCTCGTCTAAAATGAGGAGGTGCTCCGTCTTGTATAAGCCACATGTTTTGCCTTATAGGCAATGGCAATTCTTCCAGCAGATTAGGTAGATGAGTTTCCAAAAAATTAAGATAATTCTCGCTCGTTAAACGGTCTGGCAAGATGTGCGGGCTAATGAGTATTCCATTTACAATTCCATTTACGGAAAATCTTTCTTGAAAACTTGATCTCCGTATACCATGGGGATTTTCAAATGACCAAACATGAGTATTGCGGAAATTGTTGATTCCATTTCTGGTGAATATTGCCTCGTCCACGCACAAATTTTGTCTTATAAAATTCAAATGATCTGCATTGTTTTGTAAAAGCCATGCACAGAACTCAACTCTACGGGGATGGTCCATATCACGTTGGACGTGATATGGGTACAACTGATTTTCCCGCAATGTTTTCTACACCTTTGTTTGACTTACACCGACCTCACGTGCAATTTCTCTAGTACTTATCGATGGATCTTTCTCAACAATATTCAAAATTTGTTCTTCATTCTGCATATTCACAGGTTGTCTCGGTCTTCCTACATGCCCTCCACGATGTTCTCTTAAACAACCAGTATCCCTTGCCCTCTGAACGAGATTTATAAAACTACGGGATATCGGATGCACTCTTAATGGAAAGCGTTCTGCATACAGCCTTGCGGCTGCAGCCGCACTTAGACGACACTCCCCATAAATCAACAGCATGTCCACGAGTTTATTATTTTCATACACATGAGCCATTCTTTATTTTTCAATAATCACAAACTGACTGAAATCTAACACGCGATTAACTGACAACAAATTGACACATTTCTGCTTGACATAAAAAGTGTAAACAGAAACAAAACAAAATTAACAGCCGTCTTATCACAGAGATTGTTTGCAGTTCCATAACACCCGAATATGCGTGGTGAGGCTATAAACACCGGTAAACACGCGGGAATAATTAATTGGGCGCATATAACAGGCAGCAGCAACAATTAAAGCAAAACGAAAAATGTTATTTGAAAAGTTGTTTATTTTAATTAGATCTATACAAAGTTTAAAAAACATCAAGTTAAATATATATATATATATATATATATATATATATATATATATATATATATATATATATATATATATATATATATATATATATATATATAGGTATGGAAGAATATTATCGCGGGTCTGACTTATAATAAGTAAAACAAAGACAGTACAATCAGTTCACGTGCTAAGTGAGATAGAATACACAACAAACTAAAAGCGCTGATGCCATACATGCGTCTTTTGAGTAGGCGAGTATCAATGACACGTTTACTTGCTACTGTCAACGAGAATTGAAAATCAGTGTTCTTGCAAGTCCGGAATTGTATATTCTTGTCCAAATTATTTAGTTATTTAAATATAGTAAAGTTAATAGAGCATATAAGCTTTTTATTATATTTTCAAAATATATAGTTCATTTACTAAAAATGATTTTATTTATTGGTTAAAATGAATTTCTTTGTATTTTTTTTTTGAATATTGGTATAATAGATAAAATTATAATTGATATGAAAAGTGCAATTACCCCCCGAACTGAATTTTAACACAGATTGGGTTACTCACTGCCTTGCGCAAGGTGGTGGTTTTTCGAAAAGTAGAGTTTTGAAAAAAGTGTGTTCATTTTTAAAAACCCTTGGTTTTTCAATAAGAATTATAATGCTAAAGTTACACCTTAAACTTAAGTTATACTATGAATGTAAATGTTAATGCTCTTGTTTGTAGCTCCCGTAAGTTTCTTCTTGGTTCTTCTTACGAGTAGTAATCGAACCATGTCATAAATTCGCAATTACAATAAACTTCGATGTTTGAGGTATTATCATTTAATGCTTAAGTGTAAGTATTTACTTAATAGTTTCACACAACACGCGACTTTTCAACATCATCTTAATTTCTTTGCTTTCGTTAGAAACGTTGAAGCTAGATTGAAGGAGACTTAAGCAGTTCATACTGTGTGCCTACAGGAAAATATACACACATGTGTGTGTGAGTGTGTGTTTGTGTGTGTGTGTGTGCGTGCGTGGGGGCGTGCGTGCGTGCGCGTGCGAGCGTGCGTGCGTGCGTGCGTGCGTACGTACATGCGTGCGTGCGTGTGTCTGTGTATGCATTATAGTTATTGTAGGTATTGCAGTCAACGCGTTCTAATAAATAAAACTATTTTATTTGTATCAAGCTTTCTAACACTTATTGAATCTTCATCAGGATATCTGAAGTAATTAAATACGGTTTATGAACAATTATTATAAAATACAGCCATGTTACTTACAGTTACGAGTTTTTTTTAAATAAATTAATATAAACTAATATAAAAATTCGTTTTTAGTGGGTACAAAGAAATTTAGAAAGTATAATCTATGAACTATTAATAGAACTTCCTGTCAATTAGTAATATTACAATTTTACACACACACACACACACGCGCACACGCGCACACGAGCACACGCGCACACGCGCACACGCGCGCACGCGCACACGCGCGCACGCGCGCACGCGCGCACTCGGGCACGCGCGCACGCACACGCGCACGCACGTACGCACGCACGCACGCACGCACGCACGCACGCACGCACGCACGCACGCACCACACACACACAGATATATATATATATATATATATATATATATATATATATATATATATATATGAATTGAATTAGAAGCGTATAGATTCAAGTGCGTGGCATAATGCAAATCTACAGGGTGATCAACTTATACTCCGGAGTTCGATAACTCCGTTACCTTGAGAGTTACGAAAAAAAGTTTTAAATAAAAGCTATTCATAAGGACAAGCTGCATATTTTAAAATTTAATAATCTATAGTGTATTTCATAAAGTCACAACATGTCAAATTTATATTTCTATTAATGGAACACCCTGTACATTATGACAATTTTCATTTAGGCTCATTTTTCCTATTCCAATTATAAAGGTTTTTGCTAGGTTCTACAGGGTACTTCTAAAAACATCGCCATTTTTATGTAAAAATCCTAATGAAATCGTCACCCTATATTATTTAAAGTAAACAATTGAGGGCTAATAATTTTGTGATGGTCTGGTTTGGTTAAAACTTATCATTTTTGGGATAATTTTTATTTTTTGTACATGGTGATCCAAAACTCACACCCATGATCTCGGCTATTTTAAATAGAACACCCTCTATTTTATATCATCTCTGAAAAAGAAATACTTTTACTCTTCTTAAACATTCCCTATACCTTAATCTTAAAGTTATTGGTTTATTTAGATTTTCAAAAATAAAAGCGACATTTTTGGCATAGTTCCAAATTTTTATTTTTTTCATGACTGTAAGGTATTATTTGAAAATACTGTAATTTTAATCAGCTCTGTATCAATACTATTATTGTCAGGTGAAAAAGACATACATCAAATTGCAAATAAAACCACAAAAGAGTAATAAACGAAACAAAATTGTAAAAAATGAGTAACAAAATAATATTTAGGTAACAACGTTTTGATCTGGACATTAAAACATTGTAGATTAGGCAAAATACATACCTATACTTTACCGAAACACTGTGTTTCAGCGAGCGACAATCTTTTTGTTGGCCACATACATGTCATCAGGAGGGTGAACCTAAACTTTTAACTAGTATTTCATCACTCGACAATCGTTCGTTTCATTGACACCACATCGTCATCAGGAGGTTTAACTTAAATCAGTTTAGTCATAGTGACGAAATACATTGTTTCTACCTATTCATCCTCCTGGAAACTGATCGTGTAGTTGACCGTGATTCAGAGCGTTATGTATGGGAGCTCCATCATGTAAATACCACACGCACAGACGTATACGCAGGGGAACGTTTTCAAGAAACAAAGGCAACTGATTTTCCAGAAAATCTAAATAAACTTAACTGTTCACCGTTTACTAGAAAAAATATGGTCCAATCACGAAATCGCCAAGAATACCACCCCAAACATTTAAAGACCACCTTGTTTTTGAAGTAGTAACTATTACATGAGGATTTTCTCCTGAATAGTAATGAAAATTATGTCTATTTAAACATCCATTTTTATGGAATGTCGCCTCATCCCCGAAAAGTACATAATCAAAAAAATTGCATAATTGAGCCCAATTACAAAAACTTATTCTTCGTCGAAAATCATCATTCAATAATTCCTGGTGCAATTGAATACGATACATGATGATTCCATAACTTGTTTCTTGTTCCCTGCAAATTTCTCTTATACTTTTATTGGGATCATCTGGATCTGCCAACAATACATTCAGTTCATTTTCCTCGGAAACAATGGTTTTCGTTTTTTCTTTCTGTTCATATACTACAGTATATGCACGATGAAATCGATCCATCACTTTTTTTAAATTCCTTTTTTCAGGTAATCGGCGCGCTCAAAATATCTGGTGATACACCTTACTGCTAGCTAGCAATTTCTGACATTCACCAAGTATCCAGATCATATCGACTAATTCGTCATTAGAAAAATTCATAATGAACTCAAAATTTGTACGTAAATAACAAGGAAATTAAATGAATAAATCTAAATTATTACTTTTACAAGATTGATAGACAAATAATACTACCCTCAGTCAAATAATACTTTACAGACATGGCAACCTGTAAAAAACTTGCAGTACCAAAAATGACGACCTTATTTTAAAAAATCTAAATAAATTAACAACTGTAAGATTTAAGCTTAAGAAGAATAAAAGTATTTCTTAAGTACTTTTCAGAGATGATATAAAGTAGAGGGTGTTTTATTTAAAATAACCGAGATAATCATGGGTGTGAGTTTTGGATCACCCTGTACAAAAAAGTTTTAATAAAACCAGACTGTCACGAAATTATTTTGCCCTCAATTGTTTATTTTAAATAATATACGATTTCATTACGATTTTCACATAAAAATGACCATATCTTTAAAAGTACCCTGTAGAACCTAGTAAAAACCTTTATCATTGGAATAGAAAAAATGAGCCTAATTGAAATTTGCCAGAATATACAGGGTGTTCCATTAAAGAAACATAAATTTGATATGCTGTGCCTTTATGAAGTACCCTGTATATTATTAAATAATCTTAAAATGTGCAGCTGACTTTATGAATAACTTTTATTTAAAACTTTTTTTCGTAACGCGCAAGGTAACGGAGTTATCGAACTTCGGAGTATAAGTTAAGCACTTTGTACACTATGTTTACGTCTTTGCAATGGAGTAAGCTTACTAACGTTTTAATGCATTTACCATTTTCGTGTTACTAAAGTATAATTTAGTTGTTTGGTTGATATTTTCGAGCTTTGTGGTGTTACTATATGACCCTTGATCACTTATCCATTTTATACTGAAGAAACGTTTACTTTATATTAAATTTACTAGGAGCTGTGCTAGTGCAGTACAAGAGGATTTGTTTTATTGGAGTGTACTACATTTATACTTACTATACAACAAAAGCAACCAACTTGTTTTATTTATCTTTTTTTCTTACATGTAGATGTATTAACGTTTTTCTTTTAGCTATTTCCTTTTCCATTCCGTGTTTTAAGGATTACGCTTCTACATTTGGTGGCATTTAATAGGCCTTATTTAAACTTTCTTTTTGTCAGTATTTGACAACACATTTTCTCACCTCTTTATGGTACTTTGTCAATTTTCCCCATTATGCAGTGTTCTTCAGCTTACCTGCTTAAGTTACCATCATCTCTGTATTTGCTATATGTTCTTTTGGTATACAGCAACCTTAATCACGTAGCAATTTAGAAGTAATACCTGTATTAATACGAATATTTTTGTAGAATGATCCTTAACCAGAGAATAAGAGAATTTAGAAAGTTTATTCATATTCGAGGAAAGTCACTAATATGTAATCTATATAATTCAAACCATTTATAGTTAATTTATACATAATGTGAAATTAGGACCACAGAAAAGTTCACCTATACACATATGCATTTCAACTGCTTTTTTACAAATATCTAGATACGATTTAACTCTGTCATTGCAGGTAGTAACAACAGTGGAATTAACTCCAATTTGGATAAGAAGTTCCGTGTTTATGCTATTGTCAGACTTAAGCAAACCAGTTTTTTCATAAATACATTTCATAAAGCAGTCCGCACAAGCATTGTTAGTGCGAATAAATTTGAGGCGCAAATCATTAGTAGCTTGTGGATCTGCTTCCGTAGCACATAAACATTCACTTACGTACTTTGATGATGCGTTAATAAAGTTAAGAAAAGCTTCTCTTGGAGTTGACTAAAAATCAGTACAAAATAAGTATTTGCAATTGAATGGATATCAGGATATACTTACCCCTAAAATAACCGAAGGAAAAATGATAAGGATAACCAAAATGCGCATTTTTAAATAAGTGGTTATTCTTGAATAAAAATTCTTGAAATCAAGTTTTACAATAACGCAAAAACTATATGAAACGGTTGTATTTATTTCATATTATGTTTGCATATCTTATCAGATTTATTTACCACATAGTTTTATATAATCTGGAGAACTTCCGAATAAAATGTATTAAAACTAATAAATAAGTGATTGTGTTTTTTCTTACTCAAGGTAACGAGATAAAGCTTATGTACCTAAGCCTAAAATCTAAAATTAAATATATGTTGTGAAACAATACAAAACCTTCCAACCTACAAAGTGGAGATTAAAAGAAATGAAATAAACAAAAACAATAATCCATGTCACACACACGCGCGCACGCACGCAACCACTCACTTACTCACGCACGCATGCACACACGCACGTACGCATGCACACACGCACTCACGCACCCACGCACACAGGCACGCACGCACGCACATACGCAAGTACGCGCGCACGCGCACATACACATACACACGCACACACACACACACACACAGATACACACACACACGCGCTCACACACACACACCACACACACACACACACACACACACACACACACACACACACACACACACACACTCACACACTCTCTCTCTCTCTCTTACTCACACTCACACTCACACTCACACTCACATTCACGCTCAATCATTTCCGTAGAAAGATCTTATTTCAAGATATTGAAATCAGTTCTACATTCTGTCAAAATAACTTAGATACAGTAATAATAATTTTGTAGTTACCACATTGACTTAGATCAACACCGCTATCCTGGAAAAGGACACTAGTTGTTGGGTCGGAATCGGCCAAAAATCCCTTTAAATACTCAGCTATTAAAGAATTTTATTTCTCAACATCAAATTTAGGAATTTTCCTAAAACTGCATTGTGCAAATTTAGAACAAGTTTGATAATTACGCACTTAATGAATTAATTGATTGATTTTGATGGATTACATTTGTAAAGATCCTCTTCAATTTAACTGACTGCTGTATTTACAGACACGGATTACAATAATAACTGGAACCTGTTAGAGCAAGCCGGTACTATTTTTTTTTCTTCTTTTTGTTTAAACACTGTACATACAGCTAAATTCACAAAATTACGCGACTCCAAGCTTACTCATCCACATTATCATTAACAAATAATTAGTTGGAATCGTTATCAATTTAAATTTGTTTATAGCTATCTTTTTTCACCTAGGTATCAAGAATGGAAAAAATCAAAACTTTTGAAGCCTTTCTAATTAATAATAAGAATTCCTTTAAATTATTCAGTTAAATACCTTTGGCCTATTTAAATTGTTTAGCTGTTATTTAAATAATTCCCTCCCTTCGTTTGTATTTTGTATAATCTAATTGTGATAAGCTTTCTTCTTTGTCTATAGCTATAGGTCAGTGTTTGCGGAGTATAATTTATAAAATAATAATTCGCTGTACCAAATACTTTTATACTAAGTGTTTTTGCAAATACGAGCTTGACTATAGCGTGTCCAAACCTCCAAATTCAGTATGGGGCTTACGGAAAAACAGTGCAGGATTGCCAAATTTATTATGCCAATAGATTACTGCACCTATAATACCGTATTACAGTTATAATAATACTATATCTACGATATGAGAGACACAATTTCTAGCCTCAAAATTAATAAAAATATTTGCAATGCAATACAAATTTAGATAAATCTGCAATATACTTATGAATATACCGAAAAAGACTACCCTTAATCTGTACAAATCGAATTTTTGAACTGAATTTTTTAGAAAAGCGAAGTAGGCGTATGTAATGTAGGGGTATATTACCAGGCAATATGATGGGTTAAATTACCCTGTACATGGGATTGTGAAAGAAGCTCTATAAGCAACAGCATGAGCAAATGGTAACTTTGTCCTTTGCCTACGGAAGGTGTTTGCAGTATATAAACAAAATAACAATTTTATTCAAGCTTGATTATAGCTGCATCATTTATTTCCATTGTAATGTAATATAGGAAGTGTGGCTATTAAACAACGAGACTGATGCTGTAAAACGTTTTATTTTGATTTATTAGACCCATCTCGTGTTTTAGTAAATTTTTTTTTCAGTACAGTTTAATCGCTCTAATTAATTTCCAGGTCTCCGGATGATGATTCTTTAACGTTGATTATAAAATCTGCAATACAATCTTGAAGGTTATCAGCTACCCACATCTTACCTTCCACGATCTTTACATCACATATAACGTTGTCAATTTTCAATTATCACTTTTTCGAAACCAAATTTTGTTAATTCCTCCATGTCTTTAACTTTAAAAGTCATGTTATTCTCTTTAATATTATGTTTGACTTGTGCCCACACCATTTCTATTGGGTTTAATTCGCTGTGGTAAGGAGGCAAACGAATGACCCCTTTCTTGTGCCATAATATCAAGTTCATTCTTGTCATATACATGCCTCACTTATGCTACAGTAGCCAATAGGTCTCGTTTCAACATGTTATCTTCAATGGACATTTCTTACTTACTAAGCTAATCTACAATTTGTTCTGTTCGCCAAGCCATTGTTGGAACCTTCTATACCTTCCTGCTGTGATAAGAAGCATGGTCAATAACGATAATTAAATTTGGTGGTATATTTGGAATAAGTTGATTGATAAACTACTTCTCGTAAGTGTCTGCATTGTGTACATCGGCTGTTCCTTTACAGAATCCACACCAGGAATAATGCCATTATGTCACCAGCATGAACTAAGGCAAATCTTGGTGATTTTAAACCTGTACTGAGCCATTGAACGAATGCCTGCCGACCACTTTCAATAGTGGTATCACATCATGCCTTACTAACTGTGTGCCCCATGTTAACCCACGATTCATCGGTGTATATAATATATTTACCTAAAAAGTGAACATTGTTAATTATGCGAAATACGACATTATTTTATAAACATGTAATTAGATATCGAATAAAAAGACTAAGTACCTTCTTCTCGAATTTTTTTGATGCATCTTAGGTATTCATGCCTCCATCATATAATGTCATCACGTCCAATAAGGATACTCTTGCGTCACATCTTTTGAAACTTAAAATCCATATCTTTCAAGAGGTTGAATGGTGTACTACGTTTAAAATTTGGTAGATCATCGTTACCGTTAATGGAAGAAAGGATATTATTCATCGTTAGTGGAATGTTTTGAATGAAAAATTGTGCACTTTACGTCGAATAATTGAATGTATATTCTAGTCATATACATGAAGACGATCATTGAGTTGTGCACCATTTCGTTTCATGCGTTTTTTCGGACTAGCTACTGCTCAGGTTTGATCTTACTTTTTGATAGCATAGATACGCCGCTCTGTGCAACACAAAGATTGCTGGCTTCTGTAGCAGCTGCACTAATGTTTATTGTGGCCAAGAAATAATTAAGTACATTCATAATGATGTATTTCTCCTTACGGCTGAAGTGTTTCCCACTAGGTCGTTTTATGTTTACTGCACCACATTCAGCTTCCATCTACATGTGATACAAAATTCTACAAAATAACCTCAATCATACAATTATAGAAATTATTTCATCATTACCGTGTAAGACGCGTGAATGAGATGTAGGCGTTCAGAAAAGAATGATTTTTAATAAATGGAATTAGCTTAATTCGATAAATATCGTAGAAGGAGCAAGCAATAAATTTGACAGTATACGAAGTTGATATTGATTTGTTATTAAATTAAAATAAACAAGGTATACAGTATATTATAATTTGCTATAAAAATGTACGTCTTTGAAAAGTTCTTTGGAGATGTGCGAATTAATTGTACATAACTAAACCAGTAGTAATGTAAGGCCGGAGCTACTCCACTTTTCTACTATACTTTTTCTACGAGTGTTTCTGCTCAAGGTCAAGGTCATCGTACACACATTGCATATATCGGTAGTAGTAGTAATGTAAGGTAGGAGCTACTCCACTTCAAGGTCACGACGATCTCGTAAGCTATGCATGAAAAGTAGGTTATGAGTTCATTGAAGGTGAATACTCCACTTCAAGCTAAAAATAGAAATTGCAATGTCACCATCCTCATCATATTACAAGGTTACTCTGCGGTCAAACGTTTTGGCGGGGAAATTTGTATGTCAAGGTCAGAAGCTAAAAATAGAAATTGCAATGTCATCATCATCATATTACAATTCTTAGAAGTCTAAAAATAGTGTGGTCAAGGTCAAAGGTTATTGATCTGTAGGGGTATCGTATGACACTTCTTAGTGTTTCTAAACTAAAAGTAGGACAAGGTGGGTATTTAACAAGTTTAAACATGTAAGAGGTACTCAAATCAAGGACACATTTAGATCAAAATTTAAAGCTAAAAATAGAAATTGCTAGGTCATCATACTACAATTCGTAGAAATCTAAATCTACTCCACTTGAAGGTCACGACGACGACGACGACGACGATCTCGTAAGCTATGCATAAAAAGTAGATCATGAGTTCATTGAAGGTGAATACTCCACTTCAAGCTAAAAATAGAAATTGCAATGTCACCATCCTCATCATATTACAAGGTCACTCTGCGGTCAAACATTTTGGCGGGAAATTTGTATGTCAAGGTCAGAAGCTAAAAATAGAAATTGCAATGACATCATCACCATATTACAATTCTTAGAAGTCTAAAAATAGTATAGTCAAGGTCAAGGTCAAAGGGTATTGATCTGTATATCATAGCTAAAAATGGTCGGTTCATGTCCTCACTAAAAGGTGATCGCGTTACAGCTAAAAAGTGTAGTGACAGCATCATTGTTGAAAGTAGCTTATACGCGTAACCAGGTATGTATGGTAATCAAAGATATGGTTCATATCTGCACTAATGTAACATAGTGGGGGTCGTTTAGAGTAACAATATAAGGAAATAGTGTAATGGGTGGTGAGTGTTGTGTAAAACATGTGGATGGCATACGCTTAAGAGCAATGGACCAAAGCAACTGACCTGAGAACAGCGGTGGAACGCTTGAAGCAAGAACTTTCGGCATTAGTATTCGATGCCGAACATGAGGCGGTTTACGGGCGAGGTGATTATAGTGAAGCGGAGTGTAACGTCCTACTGAAAGTATGAAAAAGGAGTAACGATATGTGAAAAGTTTTTAACATGTTTTGTAGAAGGACTGAAAGCTGTGCAATTGCATCAGTTTTGCAACGATGTAAAAAAATGGACAGCATCTCCTGATGGTAGCAGTTCATCTTCATCAGATGCAGATTAGCCTATCGATACAATTATTAAAGTACACTGTCCCCTCTACCATCAAAATCATGATGCAGTAATATATAGGACAGTTCCGGTGTCAACTATAATTCATAAGCGTTCTCAGATCAGTAAAAATCAATCTATCTGCATTGAACAGTAGCACTTTCTGTAAATCCTTTACGAACCCAAAAGACTTGGAGGTGGGTGCAAAATATAAAGTGATTGATATGAATACTATCGACACGAGGTATGGTAAACATATTATCATTGAAACCCAGAACTTTAAGTGCATACTTCCCTTACGATTTTATGAATACTTCAAAAAAGAAGATCGCATTGAAAAGTTTAAGCAATATCTGGTTGAGAATGACGTATACATTACCAGCGCCGGAACTGTAGGAAAGACGACTAATTCAACATTTCTGTAAAAAAAATAATAATAATAACATATATATCTATGTATAATTGTTTGGAAATAAATTATATATTTTTTGATTAAATGAAGGGTACATCATCATAATGAAGAGAGCTGCTATTGATGTGACTAAAACAAAATGTAGCGTATAATATGGTGTCTGCAGGTATATTGGCTAAGCTCTTCAAGGTTAAAATTTATTGGTATCATATTACAATTCATACAAACCAATCTTCAAGGTTAAATTTTATTGACAAGGTATTGAGAAGGTATCATATTACAGTTCTTAGGAATAGCAAAATAAGCATTCTTAACCAATGACACATGTAACTGGCTTTGTGAGTATTGTCAAACTTTGTGCATGCTCGATATTGCTCGGGTATCCTCGTGGAGTCTACCCTTCTATATAAGTTTAAATTTTATGATCACATATCATTCGCTTCGACATCATGTTTTTCTAAAAAGTATATATGTTAAAGCACTGTTTTTGCACATTAAAATCGCTCACGTATTTACTATTGCAATAGTGTGTAAACCAGAAAATAAGTTCTATTTGTTTAAATGTAGCATGTAGAAATACTGCACGATTGCATTAGCGCATATACAACGCGCTAACGAAGACAACCAGACGAATATAGAAAAGTAATGATTGTTATAATTGATGTGCAAGGATTCAAAACAGCAAGAAATATATTTACACCTAATGAACTAGCGATATATAATGGAGAGCAAATTGCTCATTACGTATTCAAGCCTCCATTTCCATGGCACACCTTGGATAATGAATTTCAAAAACAAGCTAATTGGTTAAATCACAACCACCACTTTATCAAGTAGAAATATGGATATATTTCTCCACGCCTATTCCCTCGTATACTTAGTGATTTCATATCAACAACAGATGAGGTGTACGTTAAAGGACGAGAGAAAGCTGATTTTATTCAAAAATTTTTAAAACAACGCATTACGGTGTTTGAAGAACAACCTACTTTACCCAAACTTCATCCATGCTGTTTTTTTCATACACAAAAGACTTGCCACTGTACTTTGGCTCATGTATATCATTTATATGAAAAAATTGTAGTGAAATTCTAATAAAGATCTATTAACTGACATCTATATGTACATATCTTATTCGCATGTATTACCTCAACGCTTTTATGAGTATTTCGAAGAAGAAGAAGAAGAACTAGATAATTTAAAATGTTCTCTAAGAATAAACATTTGCGTAAAATTTTTTTTGGATAATGAGAACCTAAACTGCTTTCAGTCTACCGGAAACAGATACCGCTTCTGAGAAACAGCTACCTGTTTTTGAGAAACAACTACCTGTTTTTGAGAAACGGGTACCGGTTTTATGTCTGTTTTTGAGCTGTTTTCGGAAACCGGGGAAGCTGTTTTGAGCTGTTTCTGCCTGTTGCTAGAAAAATAGGGATCTGTTTTTTGAGCTGACTGCATCCAAGTTTATGCTATTCACATTTTCGGTGTTTACAATGTTCTACTGAACAAAATTTACAAGAATATTTGATAAAGGTTATATACCAAATTGGTCTAGTGAACTTTTCAAGATTGTTAAAGTACGTGTAACGAATCCGGTCACGTACTTGCTACAAGACATGATAGGGACACCTATTTATGGACAGGAACTGCAAAAGGTTAAATATCCGGATGTGTATTTGGTGGAAAAGGTCATTTGACGTAAAAAGAATAAAGTGTACGTAAAGTGGTTGGGATTAAAATGATATTCATGGATCGATGATGATAATGTAGTTTTATAAGCATATTATTGTAAGGCAATAAGCTCATTTATAATTCAATGATGCCGGTAAGAACAACAAGCACTTTGGAACACTTAAATTACTGTAGAAAGCATCACTATTGGTTTAATAACGGATATAAATGTCCTGATTGTATAGGTACCGACTAGTATGAATATAACTTATTGTAATATAGTGTACTTAAGGAACTAACGTAGAATATAATTTCTGTAAGAATAATAATAAAAGACCAATTGTAATTTGTATTATTTATTAATAAAAAGACATACCGATACATACATACGTTTTTTTTATGTACATAATTTTTTTAATATCTAACGATCTTATATATTAGGCCTAAAGTGTTTATGTAGTCCTCAAACTTAACTGATGGTCACTTCCCCGAGTCAGGTCCGCTTGTTCAACCTAACCGTTCGCCTTGAAATCCCCGACCTTTTTCAACGTTTTCTAGAATCCAGTTATATATTGTGAAATGTTCATAATTTTCCGACGGTTCAGAAGTGTATTTCAAGTTTTGTTCATTAATTACATCGATATATAGCTTAAATGATTTGCAATTAGCATAATAAGCAGCAGTTGAAATAAATTCATTGCTGTAGTAAATTTTTTTGGATAATGAGAACCTAAACTGCTTTCAGTCTGCAGGAAACAGATACCGCTTCTGAGAAACAGCTACCTGTTTTTGAGAAACGGGTACCGGTTTTAGGTCTGTTTTTGAGCTGTTTTCGGAAACCGGGAAAAGCTATTTTGAGCTGTTTCTGCCTGTTGCTAGAAAAAATAGGTATCTGTTTTTTCAGCTGACTGCATCAAAGTTTATGCTATTAAACAGGACAGAATTTGTCAAAAATAAATGGATCTATCTGCATTGAACAGTAGCACATTCTGTAAATCCTTCACGAACGTAAAAGACTTGGAGATGTGTGCAAAATATAAAGTGATTGATATGAATACCATCGACACAAAGTATGGTAAACATATTATCATTGAAACCCAGAACTTTAAGTCCATAGTTCCCTTACAATTTTATGAATACTTCAAAAAACAAGATCGCATTGAAAAGTTTAAACTTATCTGTCTGAGAATGACATGTAGATTACCAGCTCAGGAACTGTAGGAAAGACAACTAATTTAATATTTCTGTAAAAAAAAAATATATAATAACATATGTCTATGTACAATTGTTTGGAAATAAATTATGTATTTTTTATTACAAAAAATAAAATGTCTTCTATTTTTGATTAAATGAAGAGTATACACTCCAATCTTAATTGCAACTAATGCAGCTCGTTGTGATAACAACCCTGATGAACAATTGAAAGGTACACGTATCAAAAAATATACAGGGATAATTAAACCCTTATTTTGAAAGGATGCATGTTTATAATAAAAAGGCTTCTCTGGGATTGCATGATTCAGTAAACTTTATTGCTAGAAATGGTGAAAGTAATAAGAATGATGTTAAGTTAAAAATCCCCAATTTTTTGCCACTAGACTAAACAAATAACACCGCAAAAGATAGCAGTTTCAAAATTTTCTAAAAACTAAAAAAAAAATTTGAGAAAAATTATACTTATGAATAAAATTGTCCTTAATGTAAACGATGTTAATTGCTTAATAAATCACAACTCGATAATCCTTTACCCACAAATTCTGTAGTAAAGTCCTAGAAAAATGCGCTCTTGAAAATTAAAATTTTGCACCTAATTCTCAAAAAAAAAATTTTTTTTTCAACACAGTTGTGTTTTATAAGTGACCATTTATCATTTTCATGTATAAACTTATCAAAATATGAAAAAATAACACTTAAATTAGCCAATTCCATTTTGAAACAACAAAAAGCACTTAAAACACACCTTTTTGTACTTACGTAAGCTCATAAGAAACATATGTATGCAATTTATCCATGTAATGTATCTAAATGCTCTTTAAATTACCCAATTCAATTTTAATACAACAAACAGCACTTAAAACATGACTTGTTTTTAATTTTCGATGCAACGTTAATAATAATTGTAGAATAATGACTTTTTCTTTGAATGCATTTTAAGCATTTAGCGAACATTCTATTTTTATCTGTCATCAATTTACATTACAACTTTGAAACGGGATTTGTTAATGTATGAATGCAATTGTGTCATTTGTAGATTTTAAAATTCCGAATTTATTTAACTGCTATTCTTTGCGCTGTTATTTATTTAGTCTATATACAAAAATTCAGAATTTTTGAGTTAAAAATTAAACTGGTATGATAAAAAGAGTATATTTATTTGAAACATACAATGCTTTTACTTTCTTGATTAACACCTCGAGTCTTTTCTTTCTCTCATCAATACTTAATAATTGTTTATTTCTCTTCTTATCATTCTGATTACTTTCACCATTTCTAGGAATAAAAAGTTTACTGAACCATGCAATCCCAGAGAAACCTTTTGAATTTTTTAGATGAACAACAAATATTTTCAAAATAAATAAAGGATTTTATTTTACATCAGTAGTTATCTTAAATATTTATTGATTCTGTATTCTTAATTCATTTTTTTTTAATATGAATGTGAATAGAAATATCACTAGAGTATTGTTAGTTGCATAACATTTCAAAGTTAAAACTCATTTGTGATGCTCTTCTCATGTTTAAACTTTTTTTTTTCAAACTCAAAGCTGCCTTATTCTTCTCTTTTTCACATTCTTTTACTTAAGCATACTCGTATAACCTTTGATTATAATATAAATTGATAATTGTCAACCATATACGTTCAGTCCTGTTTGTTCATTTATATCAGAAAGAGGTTTTTTTTTAAAATAATAAAGTAATGGCTGGTAAGTAAATTTCATGCAAATTTTTTTTATTGAAAGTTAACGTGTTCATTATAGCTTTAGTACACAACTTAGGATTTAATCGAGTGGAGGAGGGTATGTGGATATTATATGTAACTTATTTTTTAACTTTTGATTTTTCAGATATAATAGTGATTAATGAAATCAATCGAAAATATCCAGATATGAGTAATGTTTGTTATGTTTCAGTTTTAAGTATTTACGTTTTAGCATGATATACTTATAATTCATGGGGATGGAACACCCCTTAGTAGGACGCATGGTGTCTGTCGATATATTTGTAACTATGTACACTATATTTTGTACATTGATGATGACATACCAGACACTCTGTGGTTGATGAGGGTATGTATTTCTATACATAATTATAATTTTTGAATTTAACTGATTTTTATTTCAGATCACATCTTAAATTTTATCTATAATTTTAATTTTACTATTTTTTTTACTTTGTTTATACTCTATATAAATATATACCACGTACGTTTTTTTTTAAATTATTTTCCCTAACCGTAATTGTGTGTGTGTGTGCGTGTGTGTGTGTGTGTGTGTGTGTGCGTGTGTGTGTGTGCGCACATTTCTTTTTTTAGAAAATTTTGAAACTGCTATCTTTTGCGCTGTTATTTGTTTAGTCTACAGGAAAAAAATTGGAATTTTTGGGTAAAGGATTATCGAGTTGTGATTTATTAAGCAATTAACTGATTTAATCTTATGCGAAAGTTTCAACATTTCTTTCATGCAATCCATAACTTGCTGTTCACTTTGCAAAGTAAAATTTTTCACATTTCTTTTTTTTAGAAAATTTTGAAACTGCTATCTTTTGCGCTGTTATTTGTTTAGTCTATAGACAAAAATTCAGAGTTTTTGGGTAAAGGATTATCGAGTTGTGATTTATTAAGCAATTAACATCGTTTACATTAAGGACAATTTTGTTCATAAGTATAATTTTTCTCAAAATTGTTTTTTTTAGTTTTTAGAAAATTTTGAAACTGCTATCTTTTGCGCTGTTATTTGTTTAGTCTACAGGCAAAAAATTGGGGATTTTTAACTTAACGATTAAACTGCTATGATAAAAAGAGTATATTTATTTACCTTTAAACATTTCAAACACACATAAAATTGGTTACTTCTACATTCCTATGATATATTCACCTCTTTCTTTGCAATATAAGTTTTACAATGTCATTTCTTCCTACATAATTTGTATAATTTAATAAATCATGATAAGAAACTCGTTTAATATGAAAATTCAATTAAACCATATGGAAACTTATTTTAAATTGTCTTTTCACTTTTTTCTCCTTCTATGCCTACACACTTTATTTTTTTTTTCCAAATGAATACCGTTGAAGTGCCCTTTCCTTATGCAATATAACATGCACTACTGTAATTACTTATTTACTAAAGCGTCTTTCATACAAATTACAATGTCCCTTTATTTCATACTTTTCATGGCACATTCACTCGAAGTTGTATCATTTTCTTTTTTAGCTCATACAGCTCTAAATCTACCCTCAATTTTTTTTATTTCCTTGATTAACACCTCGAGCCTTTTCCTTCTCTCATCAATACTTAATAATTCTTTTTCTCTTTTTATCATTCTTATTACTTTCACCATTTCTAGCAATAAAAAGTTTAATGAATCATGCAATCCCAGAGAAGCCTTTTTATTATAAACATGCATCCTTTCAAAATAAGGGTTTAATTATCCCTGTATATTTTTTGATACGTGTACCTTTCAATTGTTCATCAGGGTTGTTATCACAACGAGCTGCATTAGTTGCAATTAAGATTGGAGTGCATACTCTTCATTTAATCAAAAATAGAAGACATTTTATTTTTTGTAATAAAAAATACATAATTTATTTCCAAACAATTGTACATAGACATATGTTATTAGATATTTTTTTTTTACAGAAATATTAAATTAGTTGTCTTTCCTACAGTTCCTGAGCTGGTAATCTACATGTCATTCTCAGACAGATAAGTTTAAACTTTTCAATGCGATCTTGTTTTTTGAAGTATTCATAAAATTGTAAGGGAACTATGGACTTAAAGTTCTGGGTTTCAATGATAATATGTTTACCATACTTTGTGTCGATGGTATTCATATCAATCACTTTATATTTTGCACACATCTCCAAGTCTTTTACGTTCGTGAAGGATTTACAGAATGTGCTACTGTTCAATGCAGATAGATCCATTTATTTTTGACAAATTCTGTCCTGTTTAATAGCATAAACTTTGATGCAGTCAGCTGAAAAAACAGATACCTATTTTTTCTAGCAACAGGCAGAAACAGCTCAAAATAGTTTTTCCCGGTTTCCGAAAACAGCTCAAAAACAGACCTAAAACCGGTACCCGTTTCTCAAAAACAGGTAGCTGTTTCTCAGAAGCGGTATCTGTTTCCTGCAGACTGAAAGCAGTTTAGGTTCTCATTATCCAAAAAAATTTACTACAGCAATGAATTTATTTCAACTGCTGCTTATTATGCTAATTGCAAATCATTTAAGCTATATATCGATGTAATTAATGAACAAAACTTGAAATACACTTCTGAACCGTCGGAAAATTATGAACATTTCACAATATATAACTGGATTCTAGAAAACGTTGAAAAAGGTCGGGGATTTCAAGGCGAACGGTTAGGTTGAACAAGTGGACCTGACTCGGGGAAGTGACCATCAGTTAAGTTTGAGGACTACATAAACACTTTAGGCCTAATATATAAGATCGTTAGATATTAAAAAAATTATGTACATAAAAAAAACGTATGTATGTATCGGTATGTCTTTTTATTAATAAATAATACAAATTACAGTTGGTCTTTTATTATTATTCTTACAGAAATTATATTCTACGTTAGTTCCTTAAGTACACTATATTACAATTAGTTATATTCATACTAGTCGGTACCTATACAATCAGGACATTTATATCCGTTATTAAACCAATAGTGATGCTTTCTACAGTAATTTAAGTGTTCCAAGGTGCTTGTTGTTCTTACCGGCATCATTGAATTATAAATGAGCTTATTGCCATACAATAATATGCTTATAAAACTACATTATCATCATCGATCCATGAATATCATTTTAATCCCAACCACTTTACGTACACTTTATTCTTTTTACGTCAAATGACCTTTTCCACCAAATACACATCCGGATATTTAACCTTTTGCAGTTCCTGTCCATAAATAGGTGTCCCTATCATGTCTTGTAGCAAGTACGTGACCGGATTCGTTACACGTACTTTAACAATCTTGAAAAGTTCACTAGACCAATTTGGTATATAACCTTTATCAAATATTCTTGTAAATTTTGTTCAGTAGAACATTGTAAACACCGAAAATGTGAATAGCATAAACTTGGATGCAGTCAGCTCAAAAAACAGATCCCTATTTTTCTAGCAACAGGCAGAAACAGCTCAAAACAGCTTCCCCGGTTTCCGAAAACAGCTCAAAAACAGACATAAAACCGGTACCCGTTTCTCAAAAACAGGTAGTTGTTTCTCAAAAACAGGTAGCTGTTTCTCAGAAGCGGTATCTGTTTCCGGTAGACTGAAAGCAGTTTAGGTTCTCATTATCCAAAAAAAATTTTACACAAATGTTTATTCTTAGATAACATTTTAAATTATCTAGTTCTTCTTCTTCTTCTTTGAAATACTCATAAAAGCGTTGAGGTAATACATGCGAATAAGATATGTACATATACAGGGTGTCTCAGAAACATGTTGCCAAACTTTAGGGGGTTATAAAGGCCGATGAATTAAGCACTTTTGCCTTATAAACGTATGTCCGGAAATGAGTCGTTAAGGCACTAGACGAAGAAGTGTTAAAAAATTGCAGAATGTTCGCATTTACGACTTTTTGTATTTTTTAATATTTATTAAATCAGAAAACAATAAAACATTATATTAGTTGTTCAAAATTGCGGCCATCGACTTGCTGACATGCGGTCGTACGTCGAACCATTGATTGGCGAACTCGATAAAGGATGTGCGGATCTTCCTGAACAACTTGACTCGCAGCCATTACCCTTCCAATCAATTCTTCTTCTGTAGTTACAGGTGTTTCATACACTAATGATTTGAGGTAACTCTAGAAGAAAAAATCGACAGGTATCAGATCTGGGCTTCGGGCTGGCCAGTTAACAGGTCCACCTCGTCCACTCCACTTCTCAGGAAATTGTAAAGTTAGGTGGTCCCGCACGTTGCAAGCTTCATCGCTAAATAGAATAACTGAGCTAAAATCGAACTGTCGAGCGCATTTTTCCAAATACCAGCGACAAAAGTTTACTCTTAGACCGTAATCCCGTTGGGTCACACTGTGTACTTTTTGAAGATGATAAGGGTATAGCAATTGTTCATGAAGTACACGCCATACTGATACCCTTGTATTTCCAGTTTGATTTGCTATTGCTCGCACACTAGTGGAGGGTTTTTCTTCCACTCGTCGCAATACTTCTTCTTCCATCTCCACCGAACGAGCCGTTCTTTGCTGACCCGTATCTCCATTTCGTTTAAAATTTCCTTTTTCTCTTAAACGAAGGTGTAATGAAACGAATAATCTGCGAGATGGATGGCGACGATTGGGAAACCGACCAGCGTAGATCCGTGCAGCTTCCCTGCTATTGCATCTTGCTTCTCCATAAATCAGATGCATATCAGCCATTTCCTCAAAACTAAAATGTTCCATAGTAAAAGAATTCTTTACTTAAATTATCACTTTAAAATAACAACTATTTGAAATTTACAAAATCAAAGTGACATTCAAAACGTCATTCAACATTTGAACAATTTTTGATAATTGAAGAAAAAGTTCTTTTGCTATGAAACATTTCAGTTTTGAGGAAATGGAAAAAAATTTTAAACCAAATGTAGGTACAAGTCAGCAAAGAACGACTCGATCAGTGGAGATGGAAGAAAAACAAAATTTAAAAAGCTTATCAATGAAGCTTGTTTTACTAGAGACAGTTACTTCAAAGACCGCAATACTCATATTTGGAGCAACCAAAATCGTGTCGATGGCCGCAATTTTGAACAACTAATATAATGTTTTATTGTTTTTCTTATTTAATAAATATTAAAAAATACAAAAAGTCGTAAATGCGAACATTCTGCAATTTTTTAACACTTCTTCGTCTAGTGCCTTAACGACTCATTTCCGGACATACGTTTATAAGGCAAAAGTACTTAATTCATCGGCCTTTATAACCCCCTAAAGTTTGGCAACATGTTTCTGAGACACCCTGTAGATGTCAGTTAATAAATCTTTATTAGAATTTCACTACAATTTTTTCATATAAATGATATACATGAGCCAAAGCACAGTGACAAGTTTTTTGTGTATGAAAAAAACAGCATGAATGAAGTTTGGGTAAAGTAGGTTGTTCTTCAAACACCGTAATGCGTTGTTTTAAAATTTTTTGAATAAAATCAGCTTTCTCTCGTCCTTTAACGTACACCTCATCTGTTGTTGATATGAAATTACTAAGTATACGAGGGAATAGACGTGGAGAAATATATCCATATTCCCACTTGATAAAGTGGTGGTTGTGAATTAACCAATTAGCTTGTTTTTGAAATTCACTATCCAAGGTGTGCCATGGAAATGGAGGCTTGAATACGTAATGAGCAATTTTCTCTCCATTATATATCGCTAGTTCCTTAGGTGTAAATATATTTCTTGCTGTTTTGAATCCTTGCACATCAATTATAACAATCATTACTTTTCTATATTTGTCTGGTTGTCTTCGTTAGCGCGTTGTATATGCGCTAATGCAATAGTGCAGTATTTCTACATGCTACATTTAAACAAATAGAACTTATTTTCTGGTTTACACACTATTACAATAGTAAATACGTGAGAGATTTTAATGTGCAAAAACAGTGCTTTAACATATATACTTTTTAGGAAAACATGATGTCGAAGCGAATGATATGTGATCATAAAATTTAAACTTATATAGAAGGGTAGACTCCACGAGGATACCCGAGCAATATCGAGCATGCACAATGTTTGACAATACTCACAAAGCCAGTTACATGTGTCATTGGTTAAGAATGCTTATTTTGCTATTCCTAAGAACTGTAATATGATACCTTCTCAATACCTTGTCAATAAAATTTAACCTTGAAGATTGGTTTGTATGAATTGTAATATGATACCAATAAATTTTAACCTTGAAGAGCTTAGCCAATATACCTGCAGACACCATATTATACGCTACATTTTGTTTTAGTCTCATCAATAGCAGCTCTCTTCATTATGATGATGTACCCTTCATTTAATCAAAAAATATATAATTTATTTCCAAACAATTATACATAGATATACATGTTATTATTATTATTATTTTTTACAGAAATGTTGAATTAGTCGTCTTTCCTACAGTTCCGGCGCTGGTAATGTATACGTCATTCTCAACCAGATATTGCTTAAACTTTGAATGCGATCTTCCTATTTGAAGTATTCATAAAATCGTAAGGGAAGTATGCACTTAAGGTTCTGGGTTTCAATGATAATATGTTTACCATACTTTGTGTCGATAGTATTCATATCAATCACTTTATATTTTGCACCCACCTCCAAGTCTTTTGGGTTCGTAAAGGATTTACAGAAAGTGCTACTGTTCAATGCAGATAGATCCATCTTTACTGATTCGAGAACGCTTATGAATTATAGTTGACACCGGAACTGTCCTATATATTACTGCATCATGATTTTGATGGTAGAGGGGACAGTGTACTTTAATAATTGTATCGATAGGCTAATCTGCATCTGATGAGGATGAACTGCTACCATCAGGAGATGCTGTCCATTTTTTTACATCGTTGCAAAACTGATGCAATTGCACAGCTTTCAGTTCTTCTACAAAACATGTTAAAAACTTTTCACATATCGTTACTCCTTTTTCATACTTTCAGTAGGACGTTACACTCCGCTTCACTATAATCACCTCGCTCGTAAACCGCCTCATGTTCGGCATCGAATACTAATGCCGAAAATTTTTGCTTCAAGCGTTCCACCGCTGTTCTCAGGTCAGTTGCTTTGGTCCATTGCTCTTGAGCGTATGCCATCCACATGTTTTACACGACACTCACTACCCGTTACACTATTTCCTTATACTGTTACTCTAAACGACCCCCACTATGTTACATTAGTGCAGATATGAACCATCTCTTTGATTACCATACATACCTGGTTACGCGTATAAGCTACTTTCAACGATGATGCTGTCACTACACTTTTTAGCTGTAACGCGATCACCTTTTAGTGAGGACATGAACCGACCATTTTTAGCTATGATATACAGATCAATAACCTTTGACCTTGACCTTGACTACACTATTTTTAGACTTCTAAGAATTGTAATATGATGATGATGACATTGCAATTTCTATTTTTAGCTTCTGACCTTGACATACAAATTTCCCGCCAAAACGTTTGACCGCAGAGTGACCTTGTAATATGATGAGGATGGTGACATTGCAATTTCTATTTTTAGCTTGAAGTGGAGTATTCACCTTCAATGAACTCATGATCTACTTTTTATGCATAGCTTACGAGATCGTCGTCGTCGTCGTCGTGACAGAAAAAGTATAGTAGAGAAGTGGAGTAGCTTCGGCCTTACACTACTACTTAAACCCTTTGCTGGTTTAATTTTTTGAAAATATACAAAACACTACTCGGGATTTCAAATTTTAAGTTCCTCTCTACACCACTAGATAGGGTTAATAACTCAATTACAGGAAACCTCTATTTCTTTTAATGTACACCACTAGATGGTAGAACAAACCAGTTGAGGGGGCAAAGTTGTTGGAAGTCGGGCTCAGGGCTAAGCTCTATTTTCTAGGAAAGGTATCTCTTGGTGGAACACTAGTGTTAGAAATGGGTCTCATGGTGAAGCCACAGTAGTATATAGTAAAAGAAAGCCTTGACAGAGTCCCAACTGTTAGAAATGGGGCTGTAGTCTCACTCCACCTGATGGAGAACAGGGTACCCAAGATGGCCCCAAAGTGCACTACAATCACATGGTATGGTGGACGATTAACCAGACGAAATTGCAGCATGGGGCACGACCAATCAGGTACACACCGCTCAAGGCCATATATAGGAATACAAAGGGCGAAGAAATGCCACAATAGCTCAAACTGGGTATGAAATGTGTCCAAAAGGCCGTGCTTAATAGTTCATCTCAGTATATTTTAATACTAATCCATCTTCTATCTTAAATTAAGGTGTTAAAGCTGAAATCCCCACTTCAATGAACAGAGACATTCATCGTCTTCCTGAGTGCTTTGGCACGTTAAAGCTTTGCCTATTCAGGACCATCCTAATATTGAGAATTGTCTAAAGTTTAAACGATATCGAGCTGTAGTAATGCTATAACAAAAATCTCGATTTTGGGGAGTACATAAGTACTATATCATCTTAAATATCTTCTATACCCCTTGAAATATGTGAAAAGATGGCTAATACCAAACTAATATGGTATTTGGAACAATCTTCCAGGCCCAGAATTAAGGTGATCATTGATGTAAAAAAAAATACGGGACATGGACGCATTACAACGGAGATCCTGAGAGGTACCAAATACTCCGCAGTAAAGGGAAGGAGAGGGAAAAGTTTGTTTTAATTAGATACAGAATTATGATAACAAATGAAGTTGTTGTTTATGGTAAGTTTTTTGGCGTCCCATAATGCAGTAGTGCCAAATCAAAAAATAATAAAGAAAAATGAATTTAATTCTGTATTTTAATTCGGTTTCTAAAAGTAAGTAATTAGTAAAATCGCGAGCGAAATGTTACTTATTTGTATATTTTTCCATTGAATGTACCATTCGTAAAATATCTGGGCTATCTTAGAGATATGTTATGTTTTGTCATTAAAAGCCCTTTTAAGGTTATTACAGTAAGGCTAGTTTTTTCTCTGGTCCAAATTGTATTCATATCACAATTTCATCAAAAAGATCCGAACTATCTACACTAATATCAGGGTTTTGTTTTAAAAAACAGTTAATGGGTTCCAAGATCATTTTGTATGAAGCTTAATGATTCTTTTTGTAAAATGTTACACAGTATACTTTCAGATTTAGTTCTAGCACATGCAAATTTTTGTTTAAAGCAACGTTTTATTAGCTTACTAGTGTAGTCCATAAAACATGAGAACTAATTGTGGATCACGTTCTGGTATGACAAGTACATTCAATAGCAGCTAGCTTTTATTTTTCATTTCCAAATGTGCCGTTACTAGAAGTAACAATATCTGCTTTTTTTGCTGAAACTGTCGATATGTGTTGAACAATATCCGCTTTTCCACCATATCTAAGTGAAAACTGTGCACCATTTTAAGCACTTTACGTCACTATCTGAGGTATATTTAATGGATTGGTATTCGCTTTCCAAATCTCTATATTAAGTGTACACTTTGTTTTTGGCATTTTGCGATTTTCTACTGTCTTAAATACATACTACACTATAAGCATTATTTATTTGAAAACAGTTATTTATTAACATCGATATATTTATTTTCCACACGTACAAGACACCGTCGTAAGAAAATTCTTTTCGTGCGAGACTTGATGCTTAATACCATAAGTGGGATCGCGCGCTATTTATTGAAGTCGGCAAAAGTACTAGAAAAGTCCCGTAAATTGT
>JARFJB010000512.1:1380000-1387500 GCA_036346205.1 Vesta saturnalis | reverse complement strand
ACAAATAGATTACAAAGGTTTTATATATATATATATATATATATATATATATATCTTTATTCCCTATTTATCTTATACGTCTAATATATTTTATTTAAATTACTTATCTAAGATATAGAAATATATTTTACATTCAAATGTAACTCTTTTTCTCCCTGCAGGATCGTCGAGTGGACATCCTCCGTCCTGGTGGGTCCCGGAACTAAGGGTTAGGTGGTCCTCTGGAGTGTCTGTAATGTAACATTAATAGAAGGTTTGGGGTTTTGACTTTTAGTTTACGTCCTTTGACTGTTTCAATTTATACTGGTTGATTGCCGAAATAAATAATTTTACCTGAATGCGTCCCTGTATAAAATACAGAATCCGGTAGCAAGATAACGCTGTATAAAACACATGCGCGATAAGACACTGAGTTCAATACTCTGCCTTTAAAGAAATAATCGATATTTTAAAGCGGTCGGTTATAAGTGTATAAAAGTAATCCAATTTTATACCTGCTTTTCTTATGAAAATAAACTCCTTCACGTCTAAATTCAATTTTTGCCCTTTTTAAATAAATGAAAGCTTTTCGTTTATTTAGGTAGCTGGTGTACGGTAGCGGCGGATTATTTGTTTCCTTCTACGATATTAATTATTTTCGTGTACCGATTTTTATTTAAATAAAATAAAACTTTTGTTATGTTGGCCGATTTTAAAATATAAAACCTTCGTTTTCTATTGAAGTGAATTTTTCGCGTCTAACAATAATGATTTGAATTATTTAACACGAGATATTATTTGATAGTTTCTGGTTTACAGGTAACAATCTTATTAATTGCCAACGGTGTAACTTACGTTTTTTTCGGTGGTGGCGGCGGTGGTGGTTTTTATTTTACAGGCGATAATTTAATACTGACGGACACGTCTAGTTTTTACGGTTATTTTCTATATTCCTGGAATTAGCGGTGTTGACTAGGTGTTCGGCTTAATCTCCCGACGAGGTTTTAATTACAGGTATTTTGCGGTTGCTGGTACGTTTGTCGAGGTGTGGTTTTTGTGTTGTAGTGTTCGTGTAAATTTGCATAGGTAGTAATCTGGGCAAACACCCGTTAAACTACGTAAAGGATCTCCGTCGGTCAATGGAATGTCGGGCAACTACCCTTCAAACTCCACAGTGTAGGTGTGTGTGTGTGTGGGTCTCCTTTGTTAGTAATCTGGGCAACCACCCGTTAAACTACGTCGAAGATCTCCTTCGGTCAATGGAATGTCGGGCAACTACCCTTCAAACTCCACAGTGTAAATGTGTGTCTAGTAATAAAAGAGTATGTCGGGCTTACAACACTGTATATACCAATCACCAGGTATCTCAACTTACGTACTTTCAACGTTAGATCTCTGCAACTCTAACCTTTTGACTTCGGTGATGCTATCAAGTCGCGGAGTCGCGATTTCTACTCGGACGGCGGTTACAGGTGGACGGTTTACAACAGGTAGCAGATATATCACACGGTTTCGATCCGAATTCTTTTGGCAGCGCTTCTGGTGGAGAGCGATTGATAATCCTTCATTAAGAAGAGAAAATCTCTATATAAGCAGCGCGTGCCGCGTTTTTATAAAGAATTCGCGAGGATGGTTACGAAACTTTGGTGGTGAGATTCCGTAAGCCAGTATTGGTGGAAGATGCTCTGACGTATACAAACTTTTAAACGTTTTTGGGATTTACGTCTGGAGGGAGGATGCATGATTAATTATTGTGCAATTTTATACAACGTTATGAAATATGTTTAACTTTTACTAGAACTTCTACGAATTTTTATAATTGCTTGCACCTGTGCATTTAGCGAGTCACCTTATCTTAATAAATTCCGTGAATATTATCGCTACTGGTATTTTATTTATCAAATAATTAATCATGACAGGAAAATTTTGAATAAAGGACGGCGTCTTGCTAATAAACTTTAGGAACTAATAAATAATAATAAAAATTTGGGATATCTGACGGCGTCCCTTTACAGTATTTGACCATTTTAAAACAATAGGATAGATCATTTTAATAATAATATCTTACTAATTATGCAATTTCCAACATTGTATGCGTGTGCGTTTGCCTAACCTCCAGGAGCACTGCTCTTAATATAGCCAAAAGGACCTTAATTAGATGACCATCAAAAATAACCCTAAGACCAACTCCAAGTCCAAGACCTAGGTCCAGGTCCAGCCCCCAGCACCAAGACCAGCCCCTCACATAAGCATGTGCGAAAACGGCTTTAGTTAGGGTCGACCCTCGAAAAGAAACCATAAGGGTTGAAAATACGCGTCCTATACGTGAGCTGTCATAAAATAGGGGTGAAGAAACACATCCTACACGTGCGCAAGTAAAAATAATTAAGGATAAAAAAGGGTTGAAAATACGGTCTCACACGTAGGTGTGTAAAAATTAGGGTTGAAAAAGGCCTCCGAAAAGAAACCATAGGGGTGAAAAAACGCGCCCCCCACATGGGTATATAAAAAAGTGAAAGGTGGGTTTTCCCCAGAAAATCCAAGATGGTGGCGACTAGTGTCCCCCTTCTACTTAAGAATGATATTTAACAGCTTTCAAAACATTCTGTATAGTGGATTTTGGAAAATGAAACTCCGTGCCACAATTTCGTAATTAAGATTTCGGATTTTCGTCAAAATATTCCAAAATGTTCCCTTTACGATTTTGATTATCGATCGTATACTTTTTTGAACGGGGTTTTTCAAAACTTCCAAATTCTATTACATTTCTTACAACATTATTAAAATGATTTCCTCCAGGTTGTCTTCTTTCGGGGTACATTTGAAAATAGGCATCACTAGTTCTGGTAACATTTCTTTCATTTTTGAAATAGCACACTAATATATCAAAATTTCCTTCGTTAGAATAATTTAACGCCATTTTCAAACAATTCTCATTAAAATGTGAGATACTATTGTAGTCTTTTGATAGATAACATAATAATTATACAATAATTGTTTTAAACTCGTCAAAGCCAATCAATCAATAGAGGATAAAAAGTGGCAATGGCAAAGTGTAATTTATTTTTTTATATCTGTTCAAATAAAAGAGATATAGCTAAAAATAAAAATTGTCGATTTTCAGTTTTTTTCGAATATTTTCAAAAATATTTGAGATAGCCTTGATTTCAGAATGGCATTTTAGTGGGCTCAAAATTCTCTAAAACTTTCTCTATTTAACCGTCTTTCGATCTCTGATAGTTTCCAAGATAGCAATACTGCACAGACCAATTTTGGACACACTGTATACACCTTAGTTATATAAATTAATTATGTTCTATGCAATTTTTTGATACGACGCGTAATTGGGCGGCAAAAATTCCTAGCTTTAAAGAAAATTTAATTTTACGTAAGTTTTTAGACAGTTTCTTGATATAAAATGAAATAAGTGGAAAAATTAAATAAATATGGTTGAAAATGCAAAAAAACTGTATCATCGATATTTTTATAGAAGCAGGCGGCTTTGGAACTTTTTTTAAGTTAGTATCTAGACGTCCATTAACCTCTATCTGATATGAAGTTTTAAACGTCTGTTTGACATAGATTATTGTTTTTGTTTTTACATTGTTGCCTATTTCATAATTAACTTTTTATAAAAGAGGTTGCATAATTATCCTAAAAAAATGCTATTAAAATTATTTCATTCATTCTAATTTCCATTTTGTAGGTTGGAAGGTAGCGTGTTGTTCCAAACCAGATATGTATCCTACTTTATGGCGGACGCATATATATATATATATATATATATATATATATATATATATATATATATATGGTATGGAAAAATATTATGGCGGGTCTGACTTATAATAAGTAAAACAAAGACAGTACAATCAGTTCACGTGCTAAGTGGGATAGAATACACAACAAACTAAAAGTTCTTGCAAGCCCGGAATTGTATATTCTTGTCCAACTTATTTAGTTATTTAAATATAGTAAAGTTAATAGAGCATATAAGCTCTTTATTATATTTTCAAAATATGTACTTAAACAAGTTCATTAACTTAATTAAATATAGTTTTATCTCATAGTTTTGATATTAAATAATGTAATTGGAAAAAATAAAAAATATAATGAAGTTAAAATTTGTTCTGTTAAAATAAATGGATCTTTAACTGGTTTATCTACAATTCATGTTAATATTAAAATGATTACTAAAAATGATTTTATTTATTGGTTAAAAATAATTTCTTTGTATTTTTTTTTTAAATATTGGTATAATAGATAAAATTATAAATGATATGAAAAGTGCAATTACTCCCCCGAACTGAATTTTATCACAGATTGGGTTACTTAATGACTTGCGCAAGGTGGTGGTTTTTTTGAAAATCTTATAGAGTTTTGAAAAAAGTGTGTTCTGTTCATTTTTAAAAATACTTGGTTTTTCAATAAGAATTATAATGCTAAAGTTAAACCTTAAACTTAAGTTATACCATCAATATAAATGTTAATGTTCTTGTTTGTAGCATTCGTAAGTTTCTTCTTGGTTTTTTTTAGGAGTAGTAATCGAACCAGGTCATAAATTCACAATTACAATAAACTTCGATGTTTGAGGTATTATCATTTAATGTTTAAGTGTAAAGTATTTACTTAATAGTTTCTAAGAACACGCGACTTTTTAACATCATCTTAATTGCTTTGGTTTCGTTAGAAATGTTGAAGCTACACTGAAGGAGACTTAAGTAGTTCATACTGTGTGCCTACAGGAAAATATGTACAAGTGGCAACATGACATATGATATATATATATATATATATATATATATATATATATATATATATATATATATATGTCAAATTTTAATTGTCGCGTCCTCCATGTGTTAAATTGACGTTCCATCTTCAAGATACATTTAACTTTCGGCCACTATCAAAAGTTAAACGTCTCCCACAGATGGCAAGTGGGATCTTGCAGAAACGGCAATCTACGGTCTTGTTGACACTACTACAACATTAACACCCGTGTACCCGCGGACATATATATATATATATATATATATATATATATATATATATATGTGTGTGTGTGTGTGTGTGTGTGTGTGTGTGTGTGTGTGTGTGTGTGTGTGTGTGTGTGTGTGTGAGTGCGTGAGTGAGTGTGTGCGTGAGGGCGTGCGTGCGTGCGCGCGTACGTGCGTGCGTACGTGCGTACGTGCGTGCGTGCGTGTGTCTGTGTGTGTATTATAGTTATTGTAGGTATTGCAATCAACGCGTTCTGACAAAGAAAACTATTTTATTTGTATAAAACTTTCTAATCTTTATTGCTACTTCATCAGGATATCGGAAGTAATTAAATACGGTTTGTAAACAATTATTATAAAATACAGACATGTTACTTACAATTACGAGTTTTTTTTTTAATAAATTAATATAAACTAATATAGCTAATATAACTAATATATTAGTGGATACAAAGAAAGTATAATCTATAAACTATTAATAGCACTTCCTGTCAATTAGTAATATTACAATTTTACATGTATATATATATATATATATATATATATATATATATATATATAGTGTATAGAGTTCAAAAATAAAACTCGTAGACGCCTCTGGTAACAAGGTTGAATTGAATTAGAAGCGTATAGATTCAAGTGCGTGGCAATTACAACCTAATTAAAACTTATTCTTCTTCGAAAATCATCATCCAATAATTCCTGGTGCAATTGAATATGATATGGGTGCATCTTGTTCTTAGATAGTATTTTTTGTACACTTCTACAACTTGTTTCTTGTTTCCTGCAAATTTCTCTTTTACTTTTATTGGGATCATCTGGAACTGCTAACAATACATTCAGTTCATTTTCCTCGGTAACCAATGGTTTTCGTTTTTTCTTTCTGTTTATATACTACAGTACATGCACGAGTAAATCGATCCATCACTTTTTCGAAATTCCTTCTTTCAGGTAATCGGCGCGTTGAAAATCTCTCGTGATACACGCTTACCGCTAGCAAGCAATTTCTATCACATTCACCTAGTATCCAAATCATATCGACTAATTCTTCATTAGAAAAATTAATAATGAACTCAAAATTTGTACGTAAATAACAAGGAAATTAACCTAATAAATCTAAAATATTACTTTTACAAGATTGATTGACAAATAATACTACCCTCAGTCAAATAATACGTTACAGACATGGCAAACTGTAAAAAACATGGAGTACCAAAAATGTCGCTCTTATTTTTAAAAATCTAAATAAATTAATAACTGTAAGATTTAAGCTTAAGAAGAGTAAAAGTATTTCTTAAGTCCTTTCCAGAGATGATATAAACTAGAGGGTGCTTTATTTAAAATAACCGAGATAATCATGGGTGTGAGTTTTGGATCACCCTGTACAAAAAATAAAAGTTATCACAAAAGTGATAAGTTTTAATAAAACCAGACTGTCACGAAATTATTTTGCCCTCAATTGTTTATTTTAAATAATATACGATTTCATTACGATTTTCACATAAAAATGGCCATATCCTTAAAAGTACCCTGTAGAACCTAGTAAAAACCTTTATCATTGGAATAGAAAAAATGAGCCTTATTGAAATTTGCCAGAATACACAGGGTGTTGCATTAAAAAAACAAATTTGATATGCTGTGCCTTTATGAAGTACCCTGTATATTATCAAATAATCTTAAAATGTGCAGCTGACTGTATAAATAACTTTTATTTAAAACTTTTTTTCGGAACCCTCAAGGTAACGGAGTTGTCGAACTTCGGAGTATAAGTTGATCACTTTGTACACTATGTTTACATCTTTGCAATGGAGTAAGCTTACTAACGTTTTAATGCATTTACCATTTTCGTGTTACTAAAGTATAATTTAGTTGTTTGGTTGATATTTTCGAGCTTTGTGGTGTTACTATATGACCCTTGATCACGTATCCACTTTATACTGAAGAAACGTTTACTTTATATTGAATTTACTAGGAGCTGTGCTAGTGCAGTACAAGAGGATTTGTTTTATTGGAGTGTACTACATTTATACTTACTATAGAACAAAAGCAACCAACTTGTTTTATTTATCTTTTTTTCTTACATGTAGATGTACGAGTATTAACGTTTTTCCTTTTCCATTCCGTGTTTTAAGGATTATGCTTCTACATTTGGTGGCATTTAATAGGCCTTATTTAAACTTTCTTTTTGTCAGTATTTGGCAACACATTTTCTCACTCATTTATGGTACTTTGTCAATTTTCCCCATTATGCAGTGTTCTTCAGCTTACTTGGTTAAGTTACCATCATCTCTGTATTTGCTATATGTTCTTTTGGTATACAGCAACCTTAATCACGTAGCAATTTAGAAGTAATACCTGTATTAAGAAGAATATTTTTGTAGAATGATCCTTAACCAAAGAATAAGAGAATTTAGAAAGTTTATTCATATTCGAGAAAAGTCACTAATATGTGATCTATATAATACAAATATTAAGCATTATCATTTACAGTTAATTAATACATAATGTGAAATTAGGGCCA
>JARFJB010000512.1:1367500-1372500 GCA_036346205.1 Vesta saturnalis | reverse complement strand
AAAAAGACTAAATACCTTCTTCTCGAATTTTTTTGATGCATCTTAGGTATTCATGCCTCCATCATATAATGTCACCACGTCCAATAAGGATACTCTTGCGTCGCATCTTTTGAAACATAAAACCCATATCTTTCAAGGGGTTGAATAGTGTACTGCGTTTATAATTTGGTAGATCATCATTACCGTTAATGGAAGAAAGGATACTATTCATCGTTAGTGGAATGTTTTGAATGAAAAAATTGTGCACTTTGCGTCGAATAATTGAATGTATATTCTAGTCATATACATGAAGACGATCATTGAGTTGTGCACCATTTCGTTTCATGCGTTTTTTCGGACTAGCTACTGCTCAGGTTTGATCTTACTTTTTGATAGCATAGATACGCCGCTCTGTGCAACACAAAGTTTGCTGGCTTCTGTAGCAGCTGCACTAATGTTTATTGAGGCCAAGAAATAATTAAGTACATTCATAATGATGTACTTCTCCTTACGGCTGAAGTGTTTCCCACTAGGTCGTTTTATGTTTACAGCACCACATTCAGCTTCCATCTACATGTGACACAAAATTCTACAAAATAACCTCAATCATACAATTATAGAAATTACTTCATCATTACCTTGTAAGACGCGTGGATGAGATGTAGGCGTTCTGAAAAGAATGATTTTCAATAAATGGAATTAGCTTAATTCGATAAATATCGCAGAAGAAGCGAGCAATAAATTTGACAGTACACGAAGTTGATATTGATTTGTTATTAAATTAAAATAAACACGGTATACAGTTTATTATAATTTGGTATAAAAATGTACGTCTTTGAAAAGCTCTTTGGAGATGTGCGAATTAATTGTACATAACTAAACCCTTTGCTGCTTTATTTTTTGAAAATATACAAAACACTACTCGGGATTTCAAATTTTAAGTTCCTCTCTACACCACTAGATAGGGTTGATAACTCAATTACAGGAAAACTCCATTGTTTTTAAAGTACACCACTAGATGGTAGTACAAACCAGTTAAGGGGGCAAAGTTGTTAGAAGTCGGGCTCAGGGCTAAGCTCCATTTTCTAGAAAAGAGATCTCTTGGTACAACCCTAGTGTTAGAAATGGGTCTCAGGGTGAAGCCACAGTAGTATATCGTAAAAGAAAGCCTTGACAGAGTCCCAACTGTCAGAAATGGGGCTGTGGTCTAACTCCACCTGATGGCTGAAGTGTTTCCCACTATGTCGTTTTATGTTTACAGCACCACATTCAGCTTCCACCTACATGTGATACAAAATTCTACAAAATAACCTCAATCATACAATTACAGAAATTATTTCATCATTACCTTGTAAGACGCGTGAATAAGATGTAGGCGTTCAGAAAAGAATGATTTTTAATAAATGGAATTAGCTTAATTCGATAAATATCGTAGAAGGAGCAAGCAATGAATTTGACAGTGTACGAAGTTGATATTGGTTTGTTATTAAATTAAAATAAACAAGGTATACAGTATATTATAATTCGCTATAAAAATGTACGTCTTTGAAAAGTTCTTTGGAGATGTGCGAATTAATTGTACATAACTAAACCCTTTTCTGCTTTATTTTTTGAAAATATACAAAACACTACTCGGGATTTCAAATTTTAAGTTCCTCTCTACACCACTAGATAGGGTTAATAACTCAATTACAGGAAACCTCTATTTCTTTTAATGTACACCACTAGATGGTAGAACAGACCAGTTAAGGGGGCAAAGCTGTTGGAAGTCGGGCTCAGGGCTAAGCTCCATTTTCTAGAAAAAAGATCTCTTGGTAGAACCCTAGTGTTAGAAATGGATCTCAGGGTGAAGCCACAGTAGTATATCGTAAAGAAAGCCTTGACAGAGTTCCAACTGTCAGAAATGGGGCTGTAGTCTAACTCCACCTGATGGAGAACAGGGTACCCAAGATGGCCCCAAAATGCACTACAACCACATGGTATGGTGGACGATTAACCAGCGAAACTGTAGCATGGGCACGACCAATCGGGTACACACCGTTCAAGGCCATATATAGGGATACAAAGGGCGAAGAAATGCCACAATAGCTCTAACTGGGCATGAAATGTGTCCAAAAGACCGTGCTTAATAGTTCATCTCAGTATATTATAATACCAATCCATCTTCTATCTTAAATTAAGGTGTTAAAGCTGAAATCCCCACTTCAATGAACAGAGACAATCATCGTATCCTAAAATAAGACGGTAATATTTTAGTAATTAATACTAACAGATTTAAGTAGTACTTGACAACCCTACAACTATTTCTGATAGGCCAAAATTCGGCCTCAACTAGAACATAGTTCCCTCATCGGGGTTAGTGCTCCCCAATAAGCTTCTGATATCTTTCAACGTATTCAAAGAGCAATTAGGCTTAGAAATGACTCGCTCTTAACTGTTCTACAGTCACTTTAGCATAGAAGAGTTGTTTCAAATCTTTCTTTGAACTATCGGTATTAAAACGTCTATTACAATCTTTGATACCGTTGCGGGCCACATTTGCTAGGGACACTCAGTTCGCTCATTTACATCATCAATGTGCAGTAGCAATTTCAACTTTTCGTAACAAACGGGAGAAAGGCACATCTTTCACATGACTTCGAATGATCTTACTAGTTCCTGTTTTCCTCTCACGGATGATGTAAAAAAATTTAACGTAACCGTTCTTAGGCAGCTTCTGATTGTTCTTGTCCTATGGATACTTTTAAGTCTTCCTGAGCGCTTTGGCACATTAAAACTTTGCCTATTCAGGACCATCCTAATGTTGAGAATTGTCTAAAGTTTAAACGATATCGAGCTGTAGTAATGCTATAACAAAAATCTCGATTTTGGGGAGTACATAAGTACTATATCATCTTAAATATCTTCTATACCCCTTGAAATATGTGAAAAGATGGCTAATACCAAACTAATATGGTATTTCGAACAATATTTCAGGCCCATAATTAAGGTGATCATTGATGTAAAAAGAAAATACGGGACATGGACGCATCATAACGGAGGTCCGGAGGGGTACCAAATACTCCTCGGTAATGGGAAGGAGATGGAAAAGTTTGTTTTAATTAGATAAAAAATTATGATAACAAATGAAGTTGTTGTTTATGGCAAGTTTTTTGGCGTCCCATAATGCAGTAGTGTTAAATCAAAAAATAATAAAGAAAAATGAATTTAATTCTGGTTTAATTCGGTTTTTAAAAGTACGTAATTAATAAAATCGCCAGCGAAACTTTACTTATTTGTATATTTTTCCATTGAATGTGCCATTCGTAAAATATCTGGGCTACCTTAGAGATATTTGAAAAATTCAAGGCAATTCATTTCAAAGTTATGTTTTGTCATTAAAAGCCCTTTTAAGGTTCTTACAGTAAGGCTAGTTTTTTCTCTGGTCCAAATTGTATTAATATCACAATTTCATCAAAAAGCTCCGAACCATCTACACGAATATCAGGGTGTTGTTTTAAAAAACAGTTAATGGGTTCGAAGATCATTTTGTATGAAGCTTTGTAAAATGTTACACACTATACTTTCAGATTTAGTTCTAGCACATGCAAATTTTTGTTTGAAGTAACGTTTTATTAGCTTGCTAGTGCAGTCCATAAAACATGAGAATTAATTGTGGATCACGTTGTAGTATGACAAGTACATTCAATCGCAGCTAGCTTTTATTTTTCATTTCCAAATATGCCCTTACTAGAAGCAGCAATATCTGCTTTTTTTTGCTGAAAGTGTCGAAGTGTGTTGAACAATATCCGCCTTTCCACCATGTCTTAGTGAAAACTGTGCACCATTTTAAACACTTTACGTCACTATCTGAGATTGCATATTTAATGGATTGCTATTCGCATTCAAAATCTCTATATTAAGTGCACACTTTCTTTTTGGCAATTTCCGATTTTCTACTGTCTTAAATACATACTACACTATAAGCGTTATTTATTTGAAAACAGTTATTTACTAACATCGATGTATTAATTTTCCGCATGTACAAGACACCGTCGTAAGCAAATCCTTTTCGTGCGAGACTTGATGCTTAATACCATAAGTGGGATCGCGCGCTATTTATTTAAGTCGACAAAAGTACTAGAAAAGTCCCGTAAATTGTAGAATTTGTGATCTCACCCTATGTTTTATCTGAAGGTCGCGCTATTTTTTTGTACTTTCTAGACTTTGATTATTTGCTTATAATTAATGAAACGTCAGAAACGGAAATAAAAACTTCCTAATAAATATGACACTTTACGTAATTTATTCAAATAATTACATGCACGAAATCATGTGTTTAAAAAAGGGACCATTCCGCATAATACGGGACGAATGATCGCCCTACCCAGAATATTACTTTCCAAACGGCAGAAATATACCTGTGGCATATAAATCAGTGCGTATCATTCTCCTAAAAAATGTATTATTCCATTTATTTTTATTTCGAGTTCGACGGTTTGAAAGTCGGGTGTTGTTTCACGCAAGATATTTTAAATTTAACTAGTGTACTTAACTTATATGAGAGTATTGTACATATTGCGTATTATTGTTGAATTCTATATTGTTTATACCCTAACTCCGTTCCTCTCGATCCTATTCTGACTGCACCCATCCTTAATCCTACCATGTATATATATATATATATATATATATATATATATATATATATATATAATAATAATAATAATAATAACCTTTATTGCCCAACAGCAAAAGCCAATTACAGAGCAAACTATATACTATTACACATATACAAAGATTTATATAAATATATAATCAACCCATCAACGTGAGTAGTAACTCATTATGTGTACTACCAATGATAATAATAATAATATATAATAATTATAATGATAACAATAATAACAATAATGCCCACAGAGTTACGTGACTGTAAAAACTAAAAACAAAAATGATTTACAAGAAGGACACATAGTTGACAATAGGACAGTCCCTTAAACACCTTTACATATATATGTATGTATGTATGTATGTTGGGA
>JARFJB010000512.1:1357500-1362500 GCA_036346205.1 Vesta saturnalis | reverse complement strand
ATAACATTAATAGAAGGTTTGGGGTTTTGACTTTTAGTTTACGTCCTTTGACTGCTTCAATTTGTACTGGTTGATTGCCGAAATAAATAATTTTACCTGAATGCGTCCCTGTATAAAATACAGAATCCGGTAGCAAGATAACGCTGTATAAACACGTGCGCGATAAGACACTGAGTTCAATACTCTGCCTTTAAAGAAATAATCGATATTTAGCTGGTGTACGGTAGCGGCGGATTATTTGTTTCCTTTTACGATATTAATTATTTTAGTGTACTGGTTTTTATTTAAATAAAATAAAACGTTTGTTATGTTGGCCGATTTTAAAATATAAAACCTTCGTTTTCTATTAAAGTGAATTTTTCGCGTCTAACAATAATGATTTGATTTGATATTATCTGATAGTTTCTGGTTTACTGGTAACAATCTTATTAATTGCCAACGGTGTAACTTACGTTTTTTTTCGGTGGTGGCGGCGGTGGTGGTTTTTATTTTACAGGCGATAATTTAATACTGACGGACACGTCTAGTTTTTACGGTTATTTTCTATATTCCTGGAATTAGCGGTGTTAACTAGGTGTTCGGCTTAATCTCCCGACGAGGGGTTTTTTATTTTACGGTTGCTGGTACGTTTGTCGAGGTGTGGTTTTTGTGTTGTAGTGTTCGTGTAAATTTGTATAGGTGCATCTCCTTTGTTAGTAATCTGGGCAAACACCCGTTAAACACGTAAAGGATCTCCGTCGGTCAATGGAATGTCGGGCAACTACCCTTCAAACTCCACAGTGTAGGTGTGTGTGTGGGTCTCCTTTGTTAGTAATCTGGGCAACCACCCGTTAAACTACGTAAAAGATCTCCGTCGGTCAATGGAATGTCGGGCAACTACCCTTCAAACTCCACAGTGTAAATTTGTCTAGTAATAAAAGAGTATGTCGGGCTTACAACCCTGCATATCCCTATCACCAGGTATCTCAACTTACGTACTTTCAACGTTAGATCTCTGCAACTCTAATCTTTTGACTTCGGTGATGCTATCATGTCGCGGAGTCGCGGTTTCTACTCGGACGGCGGTTACAGGCGGACGGTTTACAACAGGTAGCAGTCGGCGCGAACGCGACGATATATCACACGGTTTCGATTCGAATACTTCTGGCAGCGCTTCTGGTGGAGAGCGATTGATAATCCTTCATTAAGAAGAAAAAATCTCTATATAAGCAGCGCGTGCCGCGTTTTTATAAAGAATTCGCGAGGGTGGTTACGAAACTTTGGTGGTGAGATTCCGTAAGCTAGTATTGGTGGAAGATGCTCTGACGTATACAAACTTTTAAACATTTTTGGGATTTACGTCTGGAGGGAGGATGCATGATTAATTATTATGCAATTTTATGCAACGTTATGAAATATGTTTAACTTTTACTAGAACTTCTACGAATTTTTATAATTGTTTGCACCTGTGTATTTAGCGAGTCACCTTATCTTAATAAATTCCGTGAATATTATGAGTACTGGTATTTTACTTAGCAAATAATTAATCATGTCAGGAAAATTTTGAATAAAGGACGGCGTCTTGCTAATAAACTTTAGGAACTAATAAATAATAATAAAAATTTGGGATATCTGACGGCGTCCCTTTACAGTATTTGACCATTTTAAAACAATAGGATAGATCATTTTAATAATAATATCTTACTAATTATGCAATTTCCAACATTGTATGCGTGTGCGTTTGCCTAACCACCAGGGGCACTGCTCTTAATATAGCCAAAAGGACCTTAATTAGATGACCATCAAAAATAACCCTAAGACCAACTCCAAGCCCAAGACCTAGGTCCAGGTCCAGCCCCCAGCACCAAGACCAGCCCCTCACGTGAGCATGTGCAAAAAAGGCTCTAATTAGGGTTGACCCTCGAAAAGAAACCATAAGGGTTGAAAATACGCGTCCTATACGTGAGCTGTCATAAAATAGGGGTGAAAAAACACGTCCTACACGTGCGCAAGTAAAAATAATTAAGGATAAAAAAGGGTTGAAAATACGGTCTCACACGTAGGTGTGTAAAAATTAGGGTTGAAAAAGGCCTCCGAAAAGAAACTATAGGGGTGAAAAAACGCGTCCCCCACATGGGTATATAAAAAAGTGAAAGGTGGGTTTTCCCCAGCAAATCCAAGATGGCGGCGACTAGTGTCCCCCTTCTACTTAAGGATGATATTTAACAACTTTCAAAACATTCTGTATAGTGGATTTTGGAAAATGAAACTCCGTGCCACAATTTCGTAATTAAGATTTCGGATTTTCGTCAAAATATTCCAAAATGTTCCCTTTACGATTTTGATTATCGATCGTATACTTTTTTGAACGGGGTTTTTCAAAACTTCCAAATTCTATTACATTTCTTACAACATTATTAAAATGATTTCCTCCAGGTTGTCTTCTTTCGGGGTACATTTGAAAATAGTCATCACTAGTTCTGGTAGCATTTCTTTCATTTTTGAAATAGCACACTAATATATCAAAATTTCCTTCGTTAGAATAATTTAACGCCATTTTCAAACAATTCTCATTAAAATGTGAGACACTATTGTAGTCTTTTGATACATAACATAATAATTATACAATAATTGTTTTAAACTCGTCAAAGCCTACTACCAGAAATTTATAATAATCGAATTCATTATTTGGCTGTAGATAATTTGTTTTAATAGGATTTTTCATATTTTTCACTTGAAGTAAATGTATTGTTAGGTGTTTACTTAAATTGAAACTTAATGAAAGAGTTATTTATGTGTCATTGTTTAAGACAAGGTTTGCAAAGGCTTTTTCGATATCGTAATAAATAGTTGTCTACGAATAGATAGCAGCTACTGTTCATAAGAGATTACTTGATGATGCTTTTGATGAGTCTAAACGTCCTATTATGAATTATGAGTTGAAATAAATGTACAGAATAAATTGCTTTGGTAGTTTTTTTTCAAAAATGCTTCATAAAAAAAAGAAAGGTTTAAAAATGTTAAGAATGAGGGTCGAAACGTCGAATCATCATTAAGTGTTATACATCGTTGGATTTAGAATAAAAAAAGGAATCATCTTATACCATTGGCTAATTTCCGCCTCATATAAAGAAATAAAGTTGATGGTGGTCTCTAATCGACGAAACGTCGGATTAATTTTTTTCTGACACCAATCAATAGAGGATAAAAAGTGGCAATGGCAAAGTGTAATTTATTTTTTTATATCTGTTCAAATAAAAAAGATATACCTAGCTAAAAATAAAAATTGTCGAATTTCAGTTTTTTTCGAATATTTTCAAAAATATTTGAGATAGCCTTGATTTCAGAATGGCATTTTAGTGGGCTCAAAATTCTCTAAATCTTTCTCTATTTAACCGTCTTTCGATCTCTGATAGTTTCCAAGATAGCAATACTGCACAGACCAATTTTGGACACACTGTATAGACCTTAGTTATATAAATTAATTATGTTCTATGCAATTTTTTGATACGACGCGTAATTGGGCGTAATTTTACGTAAGTTTTTAGACAGTTTCTTGATATAAAATGAAATAAGTGGAAAAATTAAATAAATATGGTTGAAAATGCAAAAAAACTGTATCATCGATATTTTTATAGAAGCAGGCGGCTTTGGAACTTTTTTTAAGTTAGTATCTAAACGTCCATTAACCTCTATCTGATATGAAGTTTAAAACGTCTGTTTGACATAGATTATTGTTTTTGTTTTTACATTGTTGCCTATTTCATAATTAACTTTTTATAAAAGAGGTTGCATAATTATCCTAAAAAAATGCTATTAAATTATTTCATTCATTCTAATTTCCATTTTGTAGGTTGTAAGGTAGCATGTTGTTCCAAACCAGATATGTATCCTACATTATGGCGGACGCATATATATATATATATATATATATATATATATATATATATATATATATATATATATATGGTATGGAAAATATTATGGCGGGTCTGACTTATAATAAGTAAAACAAAGACAGTACAATCAGTTCACGTGCTAAGTGAGATAGAATACACAACAAACTAAAAGTTCTTGCAAGCCCGGAATTGTATATTCTTGTCCAACTTATTTAGTTATTTAAATATAGTAAAGTTAATAGAGCATATAAGCTCTTTATTATATTTTCAAAATATGTACTTAAACAAGTTCATTAACTTAATTAAATATAATTTTATCTCATAGTTTTGATATTAAATAATGTAATTGGAAAAAATAAAAAATATAATGAAGTTAAAATTTGTTCTGTTAAAATAAATGGATCTTTAACTGGTTTATGTCCAGTTCATGTTAATATTAAAATGATTACTAAAAATGATTTTATTTATTGGTTAAAATGAATATCTTTGTATTTTTTTTTGAATATTGGTATAATAGATAAAATTATAATTGATATGAAAAGTGCAATTACTCCCCCGAACTGAATTTTATTACAGATTGGGTTACTTAATGCCTTGCGCAAGGTGGTGGTTTTTTCGAAAATCTTATAGAGTTTTGAAAAAAGTGTGTTCTGTTCATTTTTAAAAATACTTGGTTTTTCAATAAGAATTATAATGCTAAAGTTAAACCTTAAACTTAAGTTATACCATCAATATAAATGTTAATGTTCTTGTTTGTAGCTTTCGTAAGTTTCTTCTTGGTTCTTCTTAGGAGTAGTAATCGAACCAGGTCATAAATTCACAATTACAATAAACTTCGATGTTTGAGGTATTATCATTTAATGTTTAAGTGTAAAGTATTTACTTAATAGTTTCTAAGAACACGCGACTTTGCTACATCATCTTAATTGCTTTGGTTTCGTTAGAAATGTTGAAGCTACACTGAAGGGGACTTAAGTAGTTCATACTGTGTGCCTACAGGAAAATATGTACAAGTGGCAACATGACATATATGAATATATATATATATATATATATATATATATATATATATATATATATATATATATATATATATATAATTTTAATTGTCGCTTCCTCCAT
>JARFJB010000512.1:1302500-1355000 GCA_036346205.1 Vesta saturnalis | reverse complement strand
GGCAACTGATTTTCCAGAAAATCTAAATAAACTTAACTGTTTACCGTTTACTAGAAGAAAATATGGTTCAATCACGAAATCGCCAAGAATGCCACCCCAAACGTTTGAAGACCATCTTGTTTTTGAAGTAGTAACTATTATATGAGGACTTTCTCCTGAATAGTAATGAAAATTATGTCTGTTTAAACATCCATTTTTATGGAATGTCGCCTCATCCCCGAAAAGCATATAATCAAAAAATCTCTTTGATTGCGAATTCTTCTTTGAGCCCAATTACAACCTAATTAAAACTTATTCTTCGTCGAAAATCATCATCCAATAATTCCTGGTGCAATTGAATATGATATGGGTGCATCTTGTTCTTAGATATAGCCTGTCCGGTAGAACTGAACGGGTATCGGATTAACAAGGAGGATTGTCAATATATGGTTCTATTGTGCTTGAAACCGCCTTAATGCTTTGCTGTCTCGTACTTATTGTACGTGACAAAGAAAGATGGATATATTATGAATAATGCCTCTATTTCTGCCGAACAAAAGCGTTTGCAACTTTCACACAATGACAAGGCAATAAGAATCAGATGCAGGTAGAATAGAAATTCAATAGGTATAATAAAATGCCAGTGGTTCTCAACACTGCTTTAACATTACATTTAAAATTTATGGAAGAATGCAAGTTTTATAATAAACATTTATAAAAGCCATTCATAATAATGAATATTCGATTAAGTATAGGTATTTCAATTTACATTTAGAAAGTTCATTGTATACCTAAGTATGGTAATGACGTTTTAGTGTACTCAATTACAAAAGAATCCAAATAAATATGCAATACTGTAACAATAAGTAATTAATAATAGATTATTATACCATTTAGTAGGTACATATAGGTATAAATAAAACAACTGCAATATCTATATTATCATTATTCTTTGAGTAAGCGTTTATATAAACTAACCATTAATATAATGCCGAAAAAGTTGAGTAAAGAAATTCGCGAATTAGTTTTAAATACAGTCGATTATTTTAAAGAAGAAAAAGAAAATGGTGGTCCACTATTATCTACATTTTCTGTTCAACAAAGAACAGCAAACGCGTTAAAACTTTCGGTTTCGACGGTGGGGAAAATCTGTTTAATTAATATTTACTAACTATAATAAAAATGTATTTGTTATTGTTGTTATAAGTATAAGTGAAAGGTGTCAATTGAAATTACTTATAGGTAATTAGTAATCGATTATTATTTTTATTATACAAAAGTTGCATTTCTTCACAAATTATATAATGTTAAAGCAGTGTTGAGAACCACTGGCATTTTATTATACCTATTGAATTTCTATTCTACCTGCATCTGATTCTTATTGCCTTGTCATTATGTGTGAAAGTTGCAAACGCTTTTGTTCGGCAGAAATAGAGGCATTATTCATAATATATCCATCTTTCTTTGTCACGTACAATAAGTACGAGACAGCAAAGCATTAAGGCGGTTTCAAGCACAATAGAACCATATATTGACAATCCTCCTTGTTAATCCGATACCCGTTCAGTTCTACCGGACAGGCTTTAGTATTTTTGTACACTTCTACAACTTGTTTCTTGTTTCCTGCAAATTTCTCTTTTACTTTTATTGGGATCATCTGGAACTGCTAACAATACATTCAGTTCATTTTCCTCGGTAACCAATGGTTTTCGTTTTTTCTTTCTGTTTATATACTACAGTACATGCACGAGTAAATCGATCCATCACTTTTTCGAAATTCCTTCTTTCAGGTAATCGGCGCGTTGAAAATCTCTCGTGATACACGCTTACCGCTAGCAAGCAATTTCTATCACATTCACCTAGTATCCAAATCATATCGACTAATTCTTCATTAGAAAAATTAATAATGAACTCAAAATTTGTACGTAAATAACAAGGAAATTAACCGAACAAATCTAAAATATTACTTTTACAAGATTGATTGACAAATAATACTACGCTCAGTCAAAAAAAAACTTTACAGACATGGCAAACTGTAAAAACTTGCAGTACCAAAAATGTCGCTCTTATTTTTAAAAATCTAAATAAATTAATAACTGTAAGATTTAAGCTTAAGAAGAGTAAAAGTATTTCTTAAGTACTTTCCAGAGATGATATAAAATAGAGGGTGCTTTATTTAAAATAACCGAGATAATCATGGGTGTGAGTTTTGGATCACCCTGTACAGAAAATAAAAGTTATCACAAAAGTGATAAGTTTTAATAAAACCAGACTGTCACGAAATTATTTTGCCCTCAATTGTTTATTTTAAATAATATACGATTTCATTACGATTTTCACATAAAAATGGCCATATCTTTAAAAGTACCCTGTAGAACCTAGTAAAAACCTTTATCATTGGAATAGAAAAAATGAGCCTTATTGAAATTTGCCAGAATACACAGGGTGTTGTATTAAAAAAACATAAATTTGATATGCTGTGCCTTTATGAAGTACCCTGTATATTATTAAATAATCTTAAAATGTGCAGCTGACTGTATAAATAACTTTTATTTAAAACTTTTTTTCGGAACTCTCAAGGTAACGGAGTTGTCGAACTTCGGTGTATAAGTTGATCACTTTGTACACTATGTTTACATCTTTGCAATAGAGTAAGCTTACTAACGTTTGGTTGATATTTTCGAGCTTTGTGGTGTTACTATATGACCCTTGATCACTTATCCACTTTATACTGAAGAAACGTTTGCTTTATATTGAATTTACTAGGAGCTGTGCTAGTGCAGTACAAGAGGATTTGTTTTATTGGAGTGTACTACATTTAAACTTACTATAGAACAAAAGCAACCAACTTGTTTTATTTATCTTTTTTTCTTACATGTAGATGTACGAGTATTAACGTTTTTCTTTCAGCTATTTCCTTTTCCATTCCGTGTTTTAAGGATTATGCTTCTACATTTGGTGGCATTTAATAGGCCTTATTTAAACTTTCTTTTTGTCAGTATTTGGCAACACATTTTCTCACTCATTTATGGTACTTTGTCAATTTTCCCCATTATGCAGTGTTCTTCAGCTTACTTGCTTAAGTTACCATCATCTCTGTATTTGCTATATGTTCTTTTGGTATACAGCAACCTTAATCACGTAGCAATTTAGAAGTAATACCTGTATTAATAAGAATATTTGTGTAGAATGATCCTTAACCAGAGAATAAGAGAATTTAGAAAGTTTATTCATATTCGAGGAAAGTCACTAATATGTGATCTATATAATTCAAATCATTTATAGTTAATTTATACATAATGTGAAATTAGGACCACAGTTAAGTTCACCTATACACATATGCATTTCAGCTGCTTTTTTACAAATATCTAGATACGATTTAACTCTGTCATTGCAGGTAGCAACAACAGTGGCATTAACTCCCACTTGGATTTGTTCCGTGTTTATGCTATTGTCAGATTTAAGCGAACCAGTTTTTTCAAAAATACATTTCATAAAGCAGTCCACACAAGGATTGTTAGTGCGAATAAATTTGAGGCGCAAATCATTAGCAGCTTGAGGATCTGCTTTCGTAGCACATAAACATTCACTTACGTACTTTGATGATGCTTTAATAAAGTTAAGAAAAGTTTCTCTTGGAGTTGACTAAAAATTAGGACAAAATAAGTATTTGCAATTGAAAAGATATCAGGATATACTTACCCCTAAAATAACCGAAGGAAAAATGATAAGGATAACCAAAATGCGCATTTTTAAATAAGTGGTTATTCTTGAATAAAAATTCTTGAAATCAAGTTTTACAATAATGCAAAAATTATACGAAACGGTTGTATTTATTTCATATTATGTTTGCATAACTTATCAGATTTATTCAGCACATAGTCTTTTTTTTATATAATCTGGAGATCTTCCGAATAAAATGTACTAAAACTAATAAATCAGTGATTGTGTTTTTTCTTATTCAAGGTAACGAGATAAAGCTTATGTACCTAAGCCTAAAATCTAAAATTAAATATATGTTGTGAAACAATACAAAACCTTCCAACCTAAAAAGTTGATATTAAAAGAAATGAAATAAACAAAAACAGTAATCCATGTCACATACACGCGCGCACGCACGCACTCACGTACTCACGCACGCATGCACACACGCACGTACGCATGCACACACGCACACATGCACTCACGGACCCACGCACACACGCACGCACATACGCACACACGCAAGCACGCGCGCACGCAGACATACACATACACATACACACGCGCACGCACACACACCCACGCACGCACGCACGCACGCGCCCACGCACCCACCCACACACGCACGCACGCACGCACGCGCCCGCCCGCCTGCCCGCCCGCCCGCACGCGCGCACGCACGCACGCACGCACGCACCCACACGCCAAAACAACCCACCAACCCACCCACCCAACCAACCCACCCACACACATTTATTACTCTTCTTTTGCATACATTCTCCATTGTTTTACCAAATACACCATTGTTCATGCATTTAAAGAAATCCTTTTCGAATTTGTTCTTGGCTTGATTTCGAAGAGTTGTATTAAGGTCTATGTATGGTACTAGCCAAGGACTTTGATGAAACCGTAAAACTCTATGAATATGAGTAACAATTCACCCATGCTGTATACATTGTTTTAAATATCGGTAATGTATAACATAGTTGGTCTTATCACATTAGTTAGGAATTAATTTTTCCTCCTTGAAATGTGGTGCGCAGATCATTTCGGGACAAAAAGGATAATCATTGTGTTTATCATGCAGGTGGTGCGGATATTGTATATCTACCTCTAGCACATACCCAATATCAGCATCATCATTCAGTTAACCACATAAACTCATTATGAGGTAGGTGTTGCGGCATACTCCATCCGTATAAATTCGTGGCATCTAAATACTGTAAAAAGACTTTTGGCCGATTAGGATCATAATTTGGGACAAACTCGTGGTTAGCAATACATCTCCGCTTAACACAAGTACTCTCTCCACCACGAATACCTTTCTTAAAGAAGTGGTACATATCCATATCAGTCAATAATTCTTACTCTACTTTAGTACATTTCAATATGGCATCCCACGCCAATCTAGGTATTGCAACATATTGCGCTGGTTCTAATCCATACATGTCTATACATAGCCGCCTAAAGTTTTCGAACTTAAATATATGTCAGCATAATCGCCGAGTGTATTACACTTAAAGGGATCCCACACCAGTAGGACGCGACAGTATTCTTCATCGGATATGTTTTCATCGCGCATTTTATCGTAGAATTTGTCATGGGAAGGTACTATGACATCGTCTAATTTATTAAAATTGTCCACGTACGCGTAGGGGAAATTACCTTTATTTCTAACCAAGTTAAAGTCAGCATCATGAACAAAATATTTCCTTACCTCTCTACATTGATTATCTGATAAATTATGAAATAGAGTATCTAAGGATTCCGCCATGAACCTACAACTATCGACGAATCGCAAATTTATGTACATCTTTTCCCTATAGCCGCAACCATTAATGAATTCGTCTACATAAATATGCCTACCGAACATTATATATTATTCACTTTCACAGGGAGTACGGTAATTTCTTCAGTTTCACTCGCTAACTGTTTGATGAACAGGTGAACATCATAACCACTGAGATTATGGACAAAAAACTGGGATGAATGTAGGTAATTGATAGTTTAAATTGCAATTTGAATGTGCCGCACCACGATATGTACCAGTAACATGGCAGTGATCTAGTACTTCCGAATTTGTCAGACCCACCGTAAAAAGCTTGTCGCATATATAAGAATTACAACTTTGCTGATGTATCACCAGTTAGTGGTAACATTGGAACAACAGTTTTCAAGTGCTCATTATATATCCGTTTCATATCACCCTCGAGTCGTGTAATAAATACCTCCGCGGCATTAACCCCCCTGTAAAGTTCTAATTTGGTCCAAGCATCGTTTACACCACACTTAATGTAATAACCGAATGAGTATGGTTCATGTTTACACGTTTTTATCGTGAACGGTTGTTCTGGATCGGATTTAGCCGTATTTACCGGTACCAATAGTACTTCAAAACTTGCATGTATTACCAACGGTAGAAACATATGTTTTTGATAGTTTCGAAACGCAAGTATATTTTCCGCATAGAACTCCGCGGTTCTGTCTTTTCTTTGCATTACGCCAGGTAATTTAGTGTATACGAAACTACAGTCATGAGACACACACACACACACACACACACACACACACGCACACGCACACGCACACGCACACGCACACGCACACGCACACGCACACGCACACTCACACGCACACGCACACGCACACGCACACGTACACGCACACGTACACGCACGCACACGCACACGCACACGCACACGCATACGCACACGCAAACGCACACGGACACGGACACGCAAACGCAAACGCAAACGCAAACGCAAACGCAAACGCAAACGTAAACGCAAACGCAAACGCAAACGCAAACGCAAACCCAAACGCAAACCCAAACGCAAACGCAAACGCAAACGCAAACGCAAACCCAGACGCAAACGCAAACGCAAACGCAAACGCAAACGCATTGTGAAGTTTAGAACAAATATGATAATTACGCACAATTACTGTCTGCTGTATTTACAGACACGGATTACAATAATAAATGGAACCTGTTAGAACAAGCCGGTACTATTTTTCTTCTTCTTTTTGTTTAAACACTGTACATAAAGCTAAATTCATAAAATTACAAGACTCCAAGCTTACTCATCGACATTATTATTAACAAATAATTAGTTCGATACGTTATCAATTTAAATTTGTTTATAGCTATCTTTTTTCACCTAGTTATCAAGAATGGAAAAAATCAAAACTTTTAGAGCCTTTCTAATTAATAATAAGAATTCTTTTAAATTATTCAGTTAAATACCTTTGGCCTATTTAAATTGTTTAGCTGTTATATAAATAATTCCCTACCTTCGTTTGTGTTTTGTATAATCTAATTGTGAATAAGCTTTCTTCTTTGCCTACAGCTTTAGGTCTAGTCTCTGCGGAGTATAATTTATAAAATAATAATTCGCTGTACTAAATATTTTTATCGCTATAATTGATTTCTAGGTTTTCGGATGATGATTCTGTAACGTTGATTATAAAATCTGCAATACTAACTTGAAGGTTATCAGCTACCCACATCTTACCTTCCACGATCTATATAATGTTGCCAATTTTCAAATTGTCACTTTTTCGAAACCAAATTTTATTAATTCCTCCATGTCTTTAACTTAAAAAGTCATGTTATTATTTTTAATATTATGTTTGACTTGTGCCCACACCATTTCTATTGGGTTTAATTCGCTGTGGTAAGGAGGCAAACGAAGAACCTCGTGACCCCTTTCTTGTGTCATAATATTAAGTTTATTCTTGTAATATACATGCCTCACTTATGCTACAGTAGCCAATAAGTCTCGCTTCAACATGTTATCTTCAATGAACATTTCTTACTTACTAAGTCAATCTACAATTTGTTCTTTACGCCATGCCATTGTTAGAACCTTCTCTACCTTACTGCTGGTATATTTGGAATGAGTTGATTGATAAACTACTTCTCGTAAGTGTCTGCATCCATTTCATTGTGTACGTCGGCTGTGTTCCTTTACAGCAGAAAGTAAGTTCCACACCAGGAATAAAGCCATTATGTCACCAGCATGAACTAGGGCAAATCGGGATCCAAGCCACATGGTGATTTTAAACCTGTACTGAGCCATTGAACGAATGCCTGCCGACCACTGTCAATAGTGGTGTTACATCATGCCTTACTAACTGTGTGCCCCACGTTAACCCACGATTCATCGGTGTATATAATAAATTTACCTAAAAAGTGAACGTTGTTAATTATGCGAAATACGACGTTATTTTATAAACACGTAATTAGATATTGAATAAAAAGACTAAGTACCTTCTTCTCGAATTTTTTTGATGCATCTTAGGTATTCATGCCTCCATCATATAATGTCATCACGTCCAATAAGGATACTCTTGCGTCGCATCTTTTGAAACTTAAAATCCACATCTTTCAAGAGGTTGAATGATGTACTGTGTTTAAAATTTGGTAGATCATCATTACCCTTAATGGAAGAAAGGGTACTTCATCGTTGGTGGAATGTTTTCAATGAAAAAATTGTGCACTTTACGTCAAATAATTGAATGTATATTCTGGTCATATACATGAAGACGATCATTGAGTTGTGCACCATTTCGTTTCATGCGTTTTTTCGGACCAGCTACTGCTCCGGTTTGGCCTTACTTTTTGATAGCATAGATACTCCGCTCTGTGCAACATAAAGTTTGCTGGCTTCCGTAGCAGCTGCACTAACGTTTATTGTGGCCAAGAAATAATTAAGTACATTCATAATGAGGCATTTCTCCTTACAGGAAGTGTTTCCCACTATGTCGTTTTATGTTTACCGCACCACATTCAGCTACATGTGATACAAAATTCTACAAAATAACCTCAATCATACAATTATAGAAATTATTTCATCATTACCTTGTAAGACGCGTGAATGAGATGCAGGCGTTCAGAAAAGAATGATTTTTAATAAATGGAATTAGCTTAATTCGATATATATATCGTAGAAGGAGCAAGCAATAAATGTGACAGTACACGAAGTTGATATTGATTTGTTATTAAATTAAAATAAACAAGGTATACAGTATATTATAATTTGCTATAAAAATGTACGTCTTTGAAAAGTTCTTTGGAGATGTGCGAATTAATTGTACATAACTAAACCCTTTGCTGCTTTATTTCTTGAAAATATACAAAACACTACTCGGGATTTCAAATCTTAAGTTCCTCTCTACACCACTAGATAGGGTTGATAACTCAATTACAAGAAACCTCCATTGTTTTTAAAATACACCACTAGATGGTAGTACAAACCAGTTAAGGGGGCAAGGTTGTTAGAAGTCGGACTCAGGGGTAAGCTCCATTTTCTAGAAAAAAGATCTCTTGGTAGAACCCTAGTGTTAGAAATGGGTCTCAGGGTGAAGCCACAGTAGTATATCGTAAAGAAAGCCTTGACAGAGTTCCAACTGTGAGAAATGGGGCTGTAGTCTAACTCCACCTGATGGAGAACAGGGTACCCAAGATGGCCCCAAAATGCACTACAACCACATGGTATGGTGGACGATTAACCAGACGAAACTGTAGCATGGGGCACGTCCAATCAGGTACACACCGCTCAAGGCCATATATAGAGATACAAAGGGCGAATAAATGCCACAATAGCTCTAACTGGGCATGAAATGTGTCAAAAAGGTCGCGCTTAATAGTTCATCTTAGTATATTATAATACTAATCCATCTATCTTAAATTAAGGTGTTAAAGTTGAAATCCCCACTTCAATCAACAGAGACATTCATCGTATCCTTAAATAAGAATAATATTTTAGTAATTAATACTAACAGATTTAAGTAGTACTTGACAACCCTACAACTATTTCTGATAGGCCCAAATTCGACCTCAACTGGAATATAGTTCCCTCATCGGGGTTAGTGCTCCCCAATAAGCGGCGGATATCGTTCAACGTATTCAAAGAAGAGCAATCAGGCTTATAAATGACTCGCTCTTAACTGTTCTACAGTCACTTTAGCATAGAATAGTTGTTCCAAATCTTTCTCTGTACTATCGGTATTAAAACATTTGCTAGGGACACTCAGCTCGCTTATTTACATCATCAATGTGCAGTATCAATTTCAACTTTTCGTACCAAACGGGAGAACGGCACATCTTTCACATAACTTCGAAATTCTGGAATGATCTTACTGGTTCCTGTTTTCCTCTTACTGATGATATAAACAAATTTAGCGTAACTGTTATTAGGCAGCTTTTGATGGTTCTTCTCCTATGAATACTTTTAAGTCTTCCTGAGTGCTTTGGCATGTTAAAACTTTGCCTATTCAGGACCATCCTAATATTGAGAATGGTCTAAAGTTTAAACGATATGGAGCTGTAGTAATGCTATAACAAAAATCTCGATTTTGGGGAGTACATAAGTACTATATCATCTTAAATATCTTCTGTACCCATTGAAATATGTGAAAAGATGGCTAATACCAAACTAATATGGTATTTGGAACTCTATGACCTAGTATCTCTATACCAAAATGGCTTGAATATCACGCTTATATACTTGAAGATCATATACAAAATGATTTTGTCCATAGGTCACATTTGACATCCATCTTTCTAATTGTAAAAAAATCATTATTATTGCACGTGAAGAATTTCTGAAGAATTAGATATGAATGATATAAATACGAGGAATCTCAGCGTATTTATGCAGGAATGTCAGTTAAATAGACGTATAAAGGTCACCCATGGTGATTCAATGCAGTTAGTTACCTTATTTCTAAACACAGTTGAGAAAATGCTGTTATAGGTTAACGATTTATGTCTAGATTTTTGGGCTTATTTTTGATGAAAAGTTGAACTAGAAAGCTCATATCAATGCATACCTGGGTAGACGCAGACGAGTATTATACGTGATTAGAGCGTTACCAAACTCTACTGTAGAGGAATAGGATATTATTCGGTGAAAAAAAAACATTTATTACCACAGTTCGAATCAATGGAATACCAAAGCTTACAGTTGGAAATTTGGACGTTTAGAACCAACCTAAGCAAATTTATGGGGAAAAAAAGAGATAAGAACCCCTTTTGCTAAGGACCTCGTGATGCCCTATGCAGTTATACAGATATAGTCAATATAATAGCATCAGTACTGGGCAACTTCATATCAGAGGATACTGACATTCACATTATGTGGATATCAAGCCATATGACGTAATTTAAGGTTCTGTGTCCGATACGTATTTTATGTAACGTATGCAAACTGATCGAAAGTATCTCAATAAAAAATGTAATTCTATCGAAGACACATTATTGGTCGCCAATGATGAAACCAAAATCTGATTTTTCAGTCCCAGTAAATTAGAACTTGCATGTATGAAGCTGTGTCACGTTTAGTTAACATTAGTAAAAAACACCCATTACATTTAAATCCTTCGCAATCGATGATAACATCCGCCCTAAAGTTATATTTTGCCAATCGTCACTGCCTCTCTAGAGATATATTATTATATGTCAACAACAGTGACATACCTTACAAATACTCGATAGCTTCGTACACAAAACAGCAAAAAAAGCGCATTCAAAATTTATACCCCAGATTTATTTTCTAAATAAACCTTATTCGGTGTTTAAGATATCACGCACACGCACTTGCACACTCATAATCACACACGCACACTCACACAGGCACGCACATGCACACGTATACGCTCACGCCGACGCATTTGGGCTCGCGTAAGCGCACGTACATGCACCCACTCACGCACGCGGGCCTATGTGCACGCACAGATACACATATCACGTGTGAAATGGCAAAAAAAACTAAATGTTTAAATTATTAACATTAAAATCCACAACATCCGTCCTAAAATTACCTTTGCAAATCGTTACTGCCTCACTAGAGGTATATTTTACTTCGTGATGCTCTAGTCCTGTTAAATTTTAACTACAGTGACATACTTTACAAATCCTCTGCATCTTTCTACATAAAATAGCAAATAAAGCGTACTCACACGCACACGCGCACGCACACGCACACGCACACACACACGCATACGCACACGCACACGCACGCGCTCGCGCACGAACACGTGCACGCCCACGCGCACGCGCACACGCACACGCGCACGCACACGCACACGCACAGGCACACGCACACGCACACGCACGCACACGCACACGCACACGCACACGCACACGCACACGCACACGCACACGCACACGCACGCACACGCACACGCATACTCTCACGCCGACGTGTAGCGCACGCGCATTCTCACACTCACACCTACGCACACACGCACGCACGCGTACACTTACGCATGCGCACGCACGTGTGTTCTGTGCAATTAGATTTTTTACATTCAAATCAAATTTAAAAAGTTTGTTAAATGTAACCTTAATGTACTAAATTTATAAGCTACAGAAATTTGTGAATTGTTTTTTTTTCGTTTAACTTTTGGGTGCAGCTTGAATATCTATTAAAAACTTGTCGCGCATGGTAAATTACCTGTCCCTAATTTATCTGATATCTAATTGCATAAAATAATTTATTCCTTTTGATAGAAACAGAAATTCATTAACTATTAAACATGTCGTTGTGTTCTGCAGCTTCATGATGTATTTCCGCACTCTGTACCGGTTGAAATTTTTTTTCGTTTGGCTTACGATAGATTTTTTTAATCCTCAGAGAAAACAGAACATAAGTTTGACAATAGTTTAAAGTCTCTAAGTTCTACCAGAAGGAATGCGTAAATAATATCTTATTTGAAATCTTTCAGGCCCAGAATTAAGGTGATCATTGTAAAACGAAAATACGGGACATGGACGCATCACAACGGAGATCCTGAATCTACAAAAATTAAGTGTTTCTGTGAATTTTGCTATATTAACCTAATAAAAAAATAACTGATCTTTGAAGTCGAGGATAATCTGAACTTTCTTTGTTTGGCACTTTTTGACGTATCTATAAAAATAAAGCGGTGAGAGGTATCCAAAGGTTTCCTTAAATCACCCCCCGTATCTTCGAAACGGCTAATCCGATTTTAACAAACTTGGGCGCGTTGAAAAGATCTTTTCTTGGGTTACAAATGTTAAAATAATTGAAGTTTTGTTAGTTTAACATGTCGTCGCTAGAGGGCTTTGTTCGACATTCCGACAGAAACGGTTAATTTTCGCAAAAAAATTAAATGCATCGGTATGACTTTTTTTCATAAACAAGTAGCTAAATGACGTCTAAACAACCTCGAGAAAACCGCATCTCGATATCTTGTTCCTAACCTAAAATATCGACCAAAGGAAACTTTATACGAAAATCCCTTAAATTTAAATTTTTTTTAACTATATTTTTCTGGAATAGTTTCTATTATGTAAGTTGTGGTCCTAAAAAGGACCAATTTAAACGAGGAAGGTTTTTAATGCCCCCGTAAATGATCGAAATGCTGACCATCACGCTCTATGCATTGCTGAAGCCTCTCATGACTAGACAAAACTGCAGCTTCAATTTCGACTCTAGGTATGTTACGTATTACGTTACGAAGTCGGTTTTTCATATTTTCTTTAGTAGTAGGTTGAGTCCGAAACACGATATCCTTTAAGCGCCCGCATGAATAAAAATCGAGGCAAATTAAATCTGGCGATCACGGAGGCCATGGAATCAGACTTCCTCTTCCAATCCACCGCTGTTGAAATACTGCATTAATATGCTCTCGCACATTAATAGCAAAATGTGCTGGGCAACCATCCAACTGCAAAAACAACTTTGCCTTGTTTTCAGAGGCAAATCTTTCAACTACAACAACAAGAAATACATTGCCATTTAGGGGTTGCTCGAAAAAATATGGGCCAATCATTCTGCCTCCCAGTATGCCACACCATACATTTAAACTCCAACGTCTTTGGCGCTGAACTTTGCGCAACCAATGGGGATTTTCTGCAGACCAATAATGCATATTGTGCAGATTGACTCTCCCGTCACTACTAAAGGTGGCTTCATCGGTCTAAAGAATTTGAAATAAAAATTCTCTATTTTCGTGTATCATGCCTAACGTCCAATGGCAATAGTCTAACCTTCGATCAAAATCTTCCTCTTTCAAGGCCTGATGCAAAACGACATGATATGGGTGCATTCTTAAAGTAATTAAAAAGGTTTAAACGAATACCTATATATTTTGGTGGCCATTAGAACTTACCTAAGGTCCTTCAAAATGTTTTGAACCGTTGTCCGTGATATGCCCAACTCAGTGGATAATGCTCCTGTGCTAACATGAGGATTTCCTTCAATATAGCCCAGTACACGGTTAATATTTTCTTGTGTTCTTCCAATTCTTTGTCGTTGAAACGTAGGCCGAAAACTACCATTGGCTCGTAAGCTCACCACTAATCGGGGAAAAACTCTTACATCGCAAGGACGTCGATTTGGATATCTAGCTGGGTAAACTCTTTTAGCTACTGCGGTATTCTGAAGACATTCAAAATAAACCGCAAGCATATCAACAGCTTCATTATTCGTAAAACGCATTTTGAAAGCATAAAAATTGCTCAAAGTAACGCGAAAGTATTGACAACTATTGACAATTTGAGGATTATGTATGTTTTGTTTAGGTATCTGTTTCCATTGCCTGCTTCTATTAATTGTATTTTTCGTATATATCCATAGTGAATATGCATTTAAACAAAAAAAAATAGGCCTTTCGTATAACTTTTAGCATTGCTTACTTGCCCGTAGTAATTTCAAAAAGGGTGATTTTATTCTGGTGAATAAATTTACAAACATTTAAAATCGAAATTTCTAGTTAACCTATTCAGAGCCGAAATTGAAGCTGCAGTTTTGTTTACCCATAAGAGGCTTCTGCAATGCACAGAGTGATGGTCAGCATTTCGAGCATTTACGAGGGCATTAAAAACCTTCTTTCTTTAAATCGGTCCTTGTTAGGGCAACAACTTACATAATAGAAACAATTCCAGAAACATAGTTAAAACAAAAATAAAAATTTAAGGGATTTTCGTATAAATTTTTCTTTGGCCGATATTTTAGGTTAGAAACAAGATATCGAGATGCGGTTATCGCGAGCTTGTTTAGCCATCATTTAGCTACTTGTTCATGAAAAAAAGTCATACCAATGCATTTAATTTTTGTGCGAAAATTAACCGTTTCTGTCGGAATGTCGAACAAAGCCCTCTAGCGACGACATGTGAAACTAACAAAACTTCAATTATTTTAACATGTGTAGCCCAATAAAAGCTCTTTTCAACGCGCCCAAGTTTGTTAAAATCGGATTAGCCGTTTCGAAGATACGGGGTGTGATTTAAGGAAACCTTTGCATACCCCTCACCGCATTATTTTTAAAGATAGGTCAAAAAGTACCAAACAAAAAAAGTTCAGATTATCCTCGACTTCAAAGATCAGTTATTTTTTTATTAGGTTAATATAGCAGAATTCACAGAAACATCACTTTCTTGGATTCAAGATTGCAGTTACGCCCCCTAGCGGCCATTTCAGAAACATGAAAATATTTTCCAGGTTTTTGTATTGGCCGTTTCAGTAACTTTTTTTGCGCAAGCTTCTACGATGTATAGTTTCCCAGATACAGTACCTCGCATTCTTAGTTGGCCACCCTGTACATGTTGCGTATTATTGTTGAATTGTATATGGTTTATCCGTTCATAATTATACTTTGTTTCGAATTAGACATAGACCAATGGTATCCACTTACTGTATATTTAGGAAGGAAAAATAACATTGACTATCTTCTTATTTCGAAAATTTGCGAAAAAGCGCAAAAAGTATACGAAAACATGTGTCTTGCTATACCACCCTAAAAGGACATAATTGTCCCGCATCGCACCCTAGAAAAATAGTTCACCGGAGTGAACCCATAATTTTCGCGCTTTGCTAATCTTCGATTAGTTAAATTTGACCGAATTCAAGATCCATAATTATTTTTAGTTTATTATTTTAGACGGAAAGGTTGTTCAAAAAAATTTAAAAATACGTTTTATATTTTATAAACGCCCGACACGAAAAAAAATTCATATTATTTCTTATCGCTATGCACATATTATTTTCACAATACACGTAGATGTATATTGTTATATAATTTACAATCTATTGTCTTTTAATTTTTACTATTTATTTTTTTCTGCCAAAGTCTAAATATTAACTTTTGTAACATCTACTTCAGCCAAGTTTCGAGGAATTTACGTATGTATGTTTGCAAACAATTTAAAGCATGATAAGAATGACGGGAAATTAAAAAAAGACTGGACTTTGTACTGTAAAAGACGTTTATTTTATTTTGCCACTATAATGTTCTTTATACGCCCCCAAATACGGGCGTAATGTGGTCTTTATACCACGGAAATGTCATTGTTACTAAGCAGCATGATTGACAGCAAACACAAGACATGATATGTCACGTAAGTTGAAAGAATGATTGAAACAACAACCTTACTATACAACCTTTATTAATAAAAATAATATTAATGAAACTTATTCTTTATAAAAATGGAAAATACAGTTGGATGGATTTGAAATTGTAACTCCAGATGTTAGATCTTAATAACAAAAATTAGCCTACTGTCGACTTTATTTCACTGCATTTGCATTTAAAAACTTGGCGAAAATACTGAATCTTTTTAAAATTTTGTTCCAGTTTCGTTGTTCAAAATAAAATAAAACATTGTATGTACCACGGGCATAATTGTAGATTATGGCTCTCAGGAATATAAAAGCCCTCCGCTTCGCGTCGTGCTTTTAACATTCCCTCGAGCCATAATCTTCTGATTATGCCCTTAATACATAAATATCTATTATGTATCAAATAAATCGTTATCAGTAGGCAGTAATTAAATTTAAATTTTTTAACCTTACTTCGTAACAGTCCCTATTTAATAGTGCTAATCATAGTTATAATTAGTCCTATTAAATGATTAAGTAATTAGGTAACAACTGGATCATTACTATGTTACCCAAAGAAAAGAAATGATGGACAGACGTTATCAAAAACTCTCAAGTCAGTAAAATTTGAAATAAAGAGAAATTTGAAAATAAACCAGTGGTTTGGTGTAGCAAGCGTTTCCCAACACTGTGTAGCTCAGCTACGTACAAACGCAGGTATGCCTTCATTTTGTGCCCAATCTCAAAGAATTTTGGCCACACGCTCTATTGTAAATAGAATTCGCCAAAAGCTTTCTACAACAGAGCTCCACACTATCCATGAACCGCGCCCGAGGAAACTAATCAACGAGTTTTACGTCTCCAGGATAGCCACCGAGCCCCATCACTAAGTTTGTATAAAACTACGATTTCCGCTGCCAACGGACGGATTTTATACCAAAAGACTATCCGAGATATCAGATATTCTGATAGTTACCTAACAGTATCAGATTCCGATTATGCTACATTTATTTTTTTCATACTCATTTCCATCTTCTTATTCCGACTCTCTCTCACCATTATGCATCTCCAGTAGTGCCCTGACAGTCTCTTGATTAACATTAACTTGATTCCACCCACATGTAAGTTTTTACATAATACACGAACGGAAACACAGAAACTGGAGGTAAGCCCGGGACCGCTTCATAAACTCGTTGGCCGAAGAAGTAAGCCTAGTTGGCCGACACAAATTTACACGGAATAGTCAATAGGACGGGATGTCTGACCTTGCTCTATTAAGAAATGGTTTCCTCATAGCGTAATTTTCCTCCGTCTAATTTAGCCCCCAATTAATCAATTTCTGTATTTTTATCCCGACGGTCCATTAAAACACATATCTCACATTACATGCATGCACGAAATCACGCGCGAATATCCACACATACACTCACCCACTTGCACACACGCTTTCACGTACACACACGGAAGCACGCAACCACGCGCGTGCGTGGTCACACACACACACACACACACACACAACATATACACACACCCACACGCACACGCACCACGCACAACCACCGCACACGCACGCATACGCACCACGCACACCACACACACACACACGCACGACGCACACGCACCACCCAACCCCACACACACACACACACACGCACGGACGCACACGCACCAACACACGCACGCCAACGCACGCAACGCGCAAACGCACGCACACCCACCAATACCATGCACCACGCGCACAACGCACACAGCACCACACGCACACGCACCACCGCACACGCACACCACACGCACACCACACGCTCCACACACGCACACCACACGCACACACCACCACACACACCCACATACACGCACACACACGACACGACGACGCCACGCACACACACCACGCACACACGCACGCACGCACCCAAACACGCACACACACACGCACGCACGCACCATGCACACACACACACAACAGCACACACCACACACACACACACACACACACGCACACACACAGCACGCACACACACACACACACACACACCACACAGCACACCACACGCACACATCACCAGCACACACACACAGCACACACACAGCACACACACACGCACACGTCACAGCACACACACCACGCACGCACGACCCAACACACCCACCACACACATACACACCACCCACCACCACACACACACACGCACACACTCACACACACACACACACACACACACACACACACACACACACACACACACACACACACACACACACCGTCCATTTCGGCGAAACGTCGTAAAATTGGCTAAGTGAATTTAGCGCTAATAAAAAATAGTTGATGGCGTAACCTTCTATACCAACATATGTATTAAAATGTAAGTTAGATGATAACTATCGCTTATCGGAAGGTGCGGTACAATTTTAAAGGTAAAGTTTCGGATACTTTGGTTTACAGTTATGTTTATTAATGCAATGTGTCTCAGTGTGTTTCTGTAACCAAACTTCTGACTACGTCAGCAGATGTCTCCTACATCTCAACAAGTATTAATGGTATGTTATTTCAAACGCTATGTGATCTTAAGACATCTTCCCTCAAATAGAAAGTAGGCTTAATTATTAAGTAATACTCTTAGGCATTCTAGCATATAAACTATAACCACTCAGTCTTAGAGCTGAATTTAAAGACAGGCTCAATGCTGTAACTGGTCTTTTACATGTGCTGGTTGCTACAACAGCAAGAAATTCCATAATAGGGAACGTTTTTGCTGCTCCAAATTGCAGTAAATTGTACCATTTAATATTAAATTGCACAAAAATAATTCACAATCAAATAAGTAGAACTAATAATAATTGCAATCGATGCTCTTAACCATCTGCTTACGTGAAAAATAGAAAAAAATGTTTTTTACTTAACAGTGTAATGGTATTTCAATTCTTACATTTCAATTAGTATGGACGAATGTGTATAAGATCTGTTTTTACACTTATGGTAACGTATAAATGGTTCAGTTGTTCCCAAAGGTAACGGATAAATTCTATAAAACAGCTGAGCAAAATATTTCAAAAAAATGACCATATTTGGAGACGAAATTTTTTACTCCCCACTTCACCCCCCACCGTAAGAGTAGCAACCCAACTTTAAATTCAAATTTCAAGGTAATAGAAAGCATTACCTCGATTGATAGATTTTTTTATACTGAACCCAAAAATTTTGCAAATAAAAGTTGTTGAAAGTAATGAAAACATGTTTATTACTATCACACACAATTGGGTGCATATAGTGCCTTATTTTTCTGACGATTCAAGAAATAAGAGCAAAAATGAAACTTGATGAAAGCGAAAGAATCCATGTCTTAATAATATCTAATAGGGTTTAGAAATAAAAGCCGACCACATGAACAAATTCGTGTCTTGTTGAATGAAACTTAAATCGTCGTCCAATATTGCAAGGTAAGCCTGAGGTCGGACGTCCATCGACCTTAGAAGAAAACAGACATTTAGGTGCTATTTTAATGGTCAAAAGAAATCCGCATTTAACCCTTGCGGAGATCATTTCACAGGTTTGATGCGTCAAAAAATGCACTTTTCACACTTTTATAAGTAGAAATTTCTTTTCGTATAAAGTGCACTTGGTGTCTGCAATTTTGTAAAAGGATGATTGGGCTCTCCTTTGCAAAACCATTGCTTAATTAGGAACATCGTGTTCTCTGGCGAGGTAACACTTTGTTTGAATAGTACCGTTGATACACAAAATTATCATTATTGGGCGGTTCGAAATCCACATTGTGCGATTAGTGGGTTCTCGAGTCACTGGACCATACTTCTTCGACAGAACGCTAGATGATTGAAAGTCTTCCGTGTCAAACTAATTCCTAGTATAGCGGTATTGTTTCCCAATTCAGAAGATCCTAAATCACCCGATCATAGAATTTGTTTGCCTTTGGTACGCCTTCACATTATGGCCTCTCAGTTTGGGAAAACCTCGGTAAAGTATTTCATAGTAGATGCAAAGGTAGATAAAGGCACCTATTTGATTAAACCCTTTGGATTACTTTCTCTAGGGTTATTTAAAAAGTTTATTTTAATAGACCTGAAAATATGGAGGAGTTAAAGGAAAGGATTCGTGAACAAGAAGAAATGTTACACAATGTTCAATGCCGTCAACGGGCAGCAATTAGAACATTTAATTTAATCATTTTTAAATGTTATTTAATTTAAGAATTTTCTATTGTTATTTTTTATAAATGTACTTAATTTTTGTTTTGTCAATTTCTTACTTGAATATAAGTAGAACTGAGGCACCTTACACTTCACTTTTGACCTTTGGAATTCTCAAGGTCGCCCACGTGGGGTACGTATTTTTGACTTTGAGGTTGACCTCAAGCCGGTCTTGGAGTTGGACTTGGGCTGGGCCTTGGAGGCAGCCTCGTGAATATGTTGTATTCTGATAAGGGGCCCTAATGCTAACTTGTAAGACAGCTAAAAGAACTTGTGTTAGGGTCTCTACCCTTTTGTCGTGCCCCCCCCCCCCCGGATGGGAATAATATTCTAATAAGAGGCCCTAGTCTCGTATGACAGATATAGGTAGCGTAAGGTAAGACTTAAAATTAAATATGAATGAAAATGATTAAACCGTATTATTGATATCTTATAGAAGTAGATGGCCTTCATATTTAATTTGAAGTTAACATACGTTTATGTCTACTTCTATCTATCTAACATGAAGTTTTATTTTTCCTAATGAGTTTATTATTATTACAAGAGAGATTGTATAATTAGCCTAAAAATATTATTAAAATTATTACAGATAGCGTAAGCTAAATCTAATAATCAAATATGAATGAATGAATATGATTAAATAGTATTATTGATATATTATAGAAGCAGGTGGCATTGGTATTTTTAAAGTTAACAACGTGTTTATGTCTATTTCTATATATCTAACATGAAGTTTAAATGTCATTCTGATATGGATAACTGTTTTTGCTTTACAGCATGATTTGTCCTAAGACATTACATTACATTACATTTCTTTTAATTTCCATTGGTAGGTTGCGGTCTTGCCTATACACGAATTTACAAGTAATCTAACTTATTTCAAATTTCATAGAGAGCATCACTATCATCCAGATTTTGAGATACATTTACCTCTTGCGTCTCATCGTTTCGACGATTATATTGTAATAGTTTATTAATAATCCGTAAAATATCTAATATCCCTGATGCTGGTTCATAATAATAATAATAATAATAATAATAATAATAATAATAATAATAATAATAATAATAATAATAATAATAATGCTTATTCGATGATGGTTACACTCTAAATACATGAAGCCTTTATCGGCCACTATTATTACATAGATGTGAGATTATTCTTAAATAAGCGGCTTTCAGCACGTCCCCGGAAATAGTACACACCCCTCTCGACACTTCTTGCTCGTTCTCAGAAGCTGTCCCGTATCCACCTTCTTGAATTTATCTTTATCCGATTTCGAGTCGGTAGTACGCTTTCTAATGCACTAACAGGGAGGCGGAGGGAGGAGAGAGGAGAGGGAGAGGAGAGGGAGAGGAGAGGAGAGGGAGAGGAGAGGAGAGGAGGGAGGAGAGGAGAGGGGGAGGAAGAAAGGAGGAGAGGGAGAGGAGGGAGGGAGAGGGAGGGAGAGGGAGAGGGGAGGGAGGGAGGGAGGGAAGGGAAGGGAGGGGAGGGAGGGAAGAGGGAGGAGGAGAGGAGGGAGAGGGAGGGAGGGAGGGAGGGAGGGAGGGGAGAGGAGGGAGGGAGGGAGAGGGAGGAGGAGAGGGAGAGGGAGAGGAGGGAGGAGGGAGAGGGAGGGAGAGGGAGAGGAGAGGAGAGGAGAGGAGGGAGGGAGGGAGGGAGAGGGAGGAGGAGAGGGAGGGAGAGGGAGAGGAGGGAGAGGGAGAGGAAGGGAGGGAGGAGGGAGAGGGAAGAGGAGGGAAAAAGGAGGAGGAGAGGGAGAGGAGGGAAAAAGAGGGAGAAGAAGAGGGAAAGAGAGAGGAAAGAGGGAGGAAGAGGGAAAGAAAAGAGGGAAGAAGAACACGATCAACCTCTATTACAGAAAACATTCATTAGTCCATACACCACTATATGGTGCCACAAACAAACTATAATTAGCCCTAGAAGTATACCGCTAGATGCGCCACCTCTTTGCAGAAAATATTCATTAATCCATATACCACTAGATGCGGACACAAACAAATTCAAATTTTGAGCCAAGGGGGCCACGACAGTAGGGCGCTCACCCTAACACAAGTTCCTATACTTGTCTTGCAAATTAGCATTAGGGCCCCCTTATTAGAATACTATTTATCGTTAAAGGTACCACGACAAGGGAGCGCAGACCCTAACACAGGTTCCTGTACTTCCCTTATGAGATATAATTAGGGCCCCCTTATTAGAAAATTATTTCCAGCCATGGACGCCACGACAAGGGGCGAAGGCCCGGGAGCAAGTTCCTATGTCTGCCCATTCATTAGATAAATCATTGCAGACACCCTGTCATCATATTTTAGTCAATTACAACTTCATTAATTGAAAATTTACGCCCCCTCAATCCGATCAGTATTCATTTACGTACAACAAAATCACATGGACAAATTCCCATCACAGTTTCATTGTAAAAGAATTAATATTTAAGTTATTACAAGTCTTGTTATGAATGAATAAGTTCAAATTTGTAGAGCTGAAGGGCAATACAAATTGACCACCTTTGGTAACTGAACCCTCCAATGATAGTATACAACAACAAATATTGTAGACCTCTATTCTTATTTTTTTTAATGCCAAGTTTGTACTGAAACCGTCCATTGGAGAGGAGAAAAGAAACGCGACAAAATCATTTACAAATTTTTAGGGTACTGTCATCTGTTCATGATTTTATCATAGATTTACCGATAGTTTTCAATATTATAAATGATTTGTTAGTAACGTACATTTTAAACGTAGTGTGCTCTCGTAATTGGCGTTAAAAACGCATCAATGTTTGAAGATTTTCTATTGTAACGTTTAAAAGGCTTATGAATTTTTTTGTTATTTTCTAAAACAAAAATGAAGTAAAAGGCAAATGTGATTTACATTTTTGGTATCGATGTTTAGGAAATCCCTTTTACTAAGTTGAGAGGAAACATTGGTTAGTGTCTTTGTAAATAAGGATAGTTTTGTATGAATAAATGTTTTTGTTATTTTAAATTGGGTGAATTCCGTTAAATCAAGTTGAGGTTACATCACATAAAATTAATTTATAGAACGCATTCGAATTATTACATTGTATGGTACATCTTTTGCAAAAGGAAAATTTAGCCGCCAGTTCGGCACCGTCTCGTTTGATAGATTTGGTTTCTAACAAAGAATTTGTCTATATATACAGGACAGTAAAGGCTAAAAAATATCAATTTACCATATAACCATTACTTAGATAAGGTATCGAGCAGGGGTAGGTATTGTTGGCGTTGCAATTTCTCCCGACGATTCTCGAGTTTGACTTGGTGGATGTGCGTACCTAAAAAATTGAGAACCTTTTTCTTTAATTGGTTAATTAAGTGGAGGGGGTTTAAAAAACCAATGTGGTGATAAGTGAAATTATTCACGAGAGCAGTAGTAGCTTAGGCATAGAAGAGTCCAGTTTTTTCTTTACGATGACGTAGTGATTACCCCGGAACAACATTAACCAAGGTCCGTGTTGAAGGAGCTATCGTAGCAGGGTTCACCCTCACCACCCAAATAAGGTATCGTATAATCGTTCAACCTTCACGAGACCAGTTTATCGTTACGTGTAGTTGGACATATCAAGATCCAGAAAGGCGTTTAGTGTTTAAAGTTACCAAGTGCTTTCGTCGTTCTCTGGAGAAGTCTTGCGGAAAAATAAAACGTTCGTTCCAAAGTTCCAAACGTAAAGTTCACAGTTTCCCATTAACTAAACAATCTGCTATAAATAGACCATCTTTTTCGTTAAGTTACAAATCACAAGTGTTAATCAGGACTTGTGTATAATTAGCTAAAAGTAATAAGTTTCAAGTAGAATTAGGTCGCATTAAAGTAAAGTTAATTATTAGCGTGTTAATATAACTGTCAGTGTGCGTACAACTAATTGAAATTTAATCATAACGCGAGCCGAAATAGAGGCCGACCTGAATTGTACCGTGAGCTGCAAGCGTCGTGCTAACAACAACCATAGAGCCGAGGTCCTCCTGCAGGTTCGTTCCAGATGACTGTGTAGCAAAAGGGCATTCTATAACTAAGGTAACATTTCTGTGTTTTTTTTATTATTGTGGTGGGTGATAAATGCTAATAAATTTATGGTGTGTAATTTGTATTATTATGTTATGCGTTTGTATAACGGTTGAATACGCATTTTCTTTAAAGATTAATCTTTTTGTTGGTTTATCGTCTAAATCGTATCCATCCGCATTATTATCAAAATTTATTTGAAGGTTTTTTTAATTTTTTGTTTAAACTAATGAATTTACATCGATTATGTGACAAGTGCGTCTTAAGCACGCCATTTATTTGTAAAAAATGAAAGTAACCATTTATTATTTTGAACGTTTCAATCAATTTTATAGTATCTTTTAATAGAAATCGTGAGCTAGCTAGTTTTACAGGTAATAGATAACCTGGGCGATAAGATTGTAATATTTGTGTTGACAATTCGATGGTTCTGTTTTTTATTTATTTATGCACATTACGTATATTTAGGTTATTGCACTTGTTTTTTTTATGCGAACCTATTATTATACAACATCTGACGACACGCAGTTGTTTTATGTTTATTGGTTGTTTTTTTTTAATTTGAATTCGTATTAACGTCATTACATTGTGTTTAGTTAAATGAAACAATTATGGCCGAAAGCTTTTCAAGCGATCATTTAATTATAGGGTAACAATTAGAGGCCGATGAATCACTGCATTATTTTCTTTTATGATTTGAACATAATAAATTTCAATTTGAAGAAAACTTTTCAAGTGTTTTTTTTTGTTGTTGAAGTGAAATTACTTGAGCATCGAATTTTAATAACGTAACGTAACAATACATTATTGTTTTTTTTTATCAAATTAGTGAATGATTTCTTTGCGGCACACAATTATTTTAATTAAGCGTGTAAATATTTTTAAGCCTTTCTGGTTGGCGAGATCTGCTGGTTCCAGTGCTGCCTACTAAGATTTCGTTTAGGTAGGCGAGTTATTTGAGTATTTTGAGCGAGCTGTGAACTGACGTAATTAGGCATTTCAACCCCTATCGTGACATTGTCGCTTTTATGTCATTTCAACCACTATTTGGACTTATATATGATAAACTATCCTATTGTGCGTAAAATTTAGTACATTGAACCCACTCCGATCGCTGGCTAGTCGAGCAACAGTCAAGTTTATCTGTTATTTCGTTTTACTGATAGTTTATACCCTAACAGTACATTCGCATATTCGCTTATTGCAGTACACTAGTGCACATTAATTTATAGGCATCTACTATTCATTATAAATCAATAAGATAAGGGATCCAACAGCAATTATCTAATTGTTTGAAATTTCACGAGGTATCACAACCTATCCATTGTTATTAAAACGTTTGAATATGGCGCCACAGCCTAAATTACTCTCAATAAAATTTTCTCAAAAATAATATAAAAAGATCTGATGTGGTCAACACGTAACTTCCTAGGGTCTGTATTATGTTACATTAGCAAAGTATATATATATATATATATATATATATATATATATATTACACGAGTAATCTTTATTTCACAGTCCGCGTGAAGATAGCAAATGGAAGTGATGATAGTGGTAAAAGTAGTCGCAGTAATACACAACGTTTCAAATGAAATGCACCACTTATAATAATACTATGATCTTTAAAGTATGGTAGAATAATGCTTCGTTAACGTGTATAAGATGATGAAATTTTGAAGGCAAAATATTAACGGTTAACAAGAAAATGCTAAAAGTGTGTAGCGTCGCCACGCACAGCAGTGCAGGCGTTCACTCTCCGAGGCATGCTTTCTATGAGATGGTCTATATCCTCCTGAGGCATTTCATCCCAGGCTACCTGGAGATGGTGTCGTAATTGATCTAAGTTGTTTGGGGGCCTTGGTAGTTGCCTTAGTCTTCGACCTACCATGTCCCATACATGTTCAATAGGCGAAAGATCTGGCGATCGCGCAGGCCACGGCAATACTGGTAGTTGGACTTGATCCATAAACCTTCTTGTAACATGTGCGGTATGTGGTCTAGCAATATCTTGTTGCAAAATACCATTTGGCAACGTCTGCATTAACGGTACTACCACTGGCTTCAAAACATCAATAAATGTAACGCTGAGCACTTACTGCACCTAGAATGAACACAAGAGGAGATCTTCCACCAACATGTATGGCGCCCCAAACCATGACTCCAGATGTTAAGCCTGTGGGTCGTCTTTAATTTTCGACGTTCTCCTCGACCATCGTTTCGACACAAACAAGAACGCGATTCGTCGCTTAAGACGATGTTATTCCACTGAAGGCCCCAGTCCCGCCGCTCTTGACACCATGCCAATCTAGCAGTCTTATGCTCTTGAGTTAACTGGGATAGTCGGTACGGACGATACGAGTGTAAGCCAAAAGACTTAATTCTCCTGTAGATTGTTGACATTGATAGGTGACGACCAATAGCTCGTGTCCAGTTCACCGCAACAGACCTTGTTGACTGAAACCGATCTCTTGAAGCCATCCGCCTACGAAGCCGTTCTTCACGATCATTGGTGCTGTGTGGTGGTCTTGCACTGAGACGAGGTAATTGAATGCCTTCGTCAGACCAAGAAGACCAAATGCGGGTTACCGTGATGTGGTCTCGATTAAGTCTTTTTCCAATTTCTCGAAACGACAAACCTGCTTCTCTCATGCCGATAATTCTACCCCTGTCAAAATCTGAAACATGGGCAAAGTTTCGTCATTGTCTTACTGGGGGCATTTTTTTCAGAATAAATGTGTCAGTTAAACAACAAAAAATTGACACTAAGCGACTAGATTTCTTAAAATGTATAAATAAAAATTGTTGATAATTGATGTTAACAGTGGTGCAAAGTACATAATGACTTGTTCTTTTTCATTGAAACTTCCATCGTTTTCTATATGATACTGAAAACATTATTTTGCCAAAATTTCAAAACCATAGCATTATTATTTCTAGGTGGTGAATTTCATTTGAAACGTAGTGTAGTAGCCCTAAAGCAATATAAACATGAATTCTAAGCATCAATTCAGAAAAACATAACACTACGTTGTGAAAATTGTTTTTTAAAACTTTATATCCGATGACACACTTTGTAAAGAATGATTATAGTTCAACTCATTTCTTCAAATTAATCAAGCCATAAATGGAAATATCCCAAGTAGTTTATCGTTTATCTAATATAAAACGTAGAAACGCTTTTTGGAAATAGTGCTGTTAGGAAGCCCTAAGAAGACCAGTACAACATTACAGGTATCTGTTTTAACATTTCACCACCGCATTTATTTATTTACACAAATGTTAAGATAGAAATTACGTGGATAGCACTAAGTGAATGGTTTTAAATGTGGAAAATTCGGACATAAAATTGTGCAAAACAAGTATTTATTCATTGCACCAAGACAGGAAAAACTGAACTTTTAATAGACAAGTAATTATATAGATAATGAGAGATTGAAGCAGTAATGTTGGTAAGGTTTCAGCTAAAGCAAAATATATACGTAGTAGCACAAATTTTAAGAAAAGGATAACATAAACTACAAAATTACTGACAAGTGCGACTACCTAAGCTTCTACCTAGCTTTCCTTTATCATATAACTTAACTAACCTGACCTGACATCTGGATTTATGTGAAAATATTTAATTTAATTTGTTTAACCCTGTTTTAACTTCTACAGAACCTATAGGTCGCCTCAATAATTGGAGCAATCAATTCTTATCTCAATATCTTTACCAAAGTTTTCTTTTCTAACTTCCTATTTTCATACAAAATAATTTCTGCTAAGTTCGTTACTTTAAAGAAAATTAACAGTAAAATGTTGTATTTATTTAGATTTAACATTTTTTTCTTAACGACTTTTTACTATGCTAACTTAATTTCAAAGATTTTATACTAACTGGTGTTCTAGTAATTATTCATCACATCAATTTAGTCAATATTTCGCTTTACTGGTGTACAGCATATCAACAATATCATATCTTGTTCCTGTTTAAGATGTACGTTTAGTGAGCTCCAAGGAAGGCACATTGTTTCCAAAACACTGTAATGCTAATTTTGCAAAAAAAAACGAATTTTTTTTTAAACGGCCATATAAACAGACAAAATTGTAGTTATTGGGTAACATAAATCCTCATTGGTTTACGGAATATCTCACCCAAAACCCTCAAAAATTGAACGTTTGGTGCGGCATTCGAGGATACTCTCACTGGTGCGAGATATTTAGACTTTCTTCAGAATGACGTCATCCCCGCTCTAATAATGTTGTATCCGGATTTAGAAGAGTTCGATACGCACAACTGTCACCTCTTTTTTCAACAAGATGGAGCGCCACCATAGTACTCTTTACCTGTTCGCGCTTATTTGGATGAAGTTTTTCTAAATCGTTGGATAGGTATAAAAGGGACAATTGAGTGGCCAGCCAGATCGCCAGATTTAAATCCTTTAGATAACTTCTTATGGGGATACTTGAAGAGTAAAGTAAACGCGACGCGACCAGCCAATTTAGAAGATTTAAAAGCACGAATACGTCAAGAAATTAGGAACATAACCGCAGATGTCATCAATAACGTTCAATAATTATTTGTTAATTGCCTCGGCTATTGCCAGATTGTTAACGGTGCTCAATTCGAACATTTAATTTAAGTTATACTACAAGCTATACATTTCCTGAGAAACTGTAGCTGCTTCTAGAAACTCTATTGATCTATTTGCCGTGGTGGATAAAACCTACAGGTCCTGGAGTGTTTTAGCTTGATTTACTGTTTTTTTCCGTTCTTTTCTATCCTTAATCAGATTTTTCCAGTTTTGTATCTTCATTAATCTCTTTCAGTTTTTTTTTGTCCGCTACAATGCATGTATTTTCTTCTCTTTTCATTAATTTCCAATTCTTTTTCTTATGAGTCTTCTATTATTGTAAGTGCCTCATCTAGGTCTCTTGGGCTCCTTGTTACATTGCTACATCATCCGCGTATGCAATAATCTGAACAGATTTTAAAGTTTGTTTATAATTTCTACTACCTCTTCATAGCTCGGTATTTGCTCCAGATTTTCTGTTTTATGTTCTGTTTCTACCTCTTGTTATTCGTCTCCATTATCAGTGTATTATGTGATTTCTTTTTTTTTTGTTTTGCGTGTCTACTCATTGGGCCTGTATTATTCCTTCTGTATTCCCTTTCAATTTCTGCCGACGTGCTCTCTACCCATTCTGTTTATTCTTCTTTTGACATAGTTTGTTTACTTCCCTTCTTTCTTCGTTATAAATATTATCATCTTCTGGTTGTCCAGCTTTTAACCATTGTAGTCAAGCATTCTTCTTGTATTGTGATTCTTGCTCGCATTCTCCATCATACCAATTATTCTTCCTTCTTTGTGTCCTATTGTGCATTTAGCTGATTTCACCACAGTTACTTTTATTAGCCTTCATTCATCCTCTATATTAGTTTCTTCTTGCCAGCTTTTTAATATATTTGATTGTTGTACAACTTTCTATTTTCTTAATTTTCCAAACTTTCTGTATTCCATTTTCTGTTTCCTTATCTTTTTTGCTATTTTGCTTTTCTTTATTTTACATTTTGCAATGACAAGGTGGTAATCCGTATCCACGTGGATCCCTCTGTGTGATCTTACATCATTAATCACTGTACTGCTTACTTTCTTCACCAACACATGGTCAATTTGATAACCATGTTTTGTTCCAGGCGGCATCCATGTGAGTTTGTGATTCTTTTTGTGTTTGAATGTTGTTGCTGCAAAATTGCACATCATCTCACCATTCTCATTAGATACCTCATGTATTGCATAAATATCTGCAACTTCTCTGTAACATGTTTCGCGCCCGACTTGAGCGTTAAAATCTTTTGTGAACCTTGTCTTATAGCTTTTCTAGTTCATCATAGAATTCTTGTTTACATTCTTGTTCTGCTTGTTCCGTTGGGGCGTAAACGTTTATTATTGAAAGGTTATTGGTTGACTCTAGTATATGATATTCGCCCATTTATTGTCTTAAACTGTAATACATTCTCTTTTAGTTCACCCTGCACTAAAAACTCTGTTCCCACATATCCTTTTCTCCTCCATACCAAGTAGCATATTCTCCTTTGTTAATCTTTCCTTGTCCACTCCATCTTATCTCTTGCACACCAGCATGTCCACCTGGTATCTTATCAATTTTTTCACTACTTCTTGCATTTTTTCAGGCATAAAGGGTATTAACAGTCAATGTACCAATTCTCACTATTTGTTTCTTTGTTTTCTGTCTCTTCTGTTTCTGCATTTCCTTTTCCATTAATGTTTGGTTCGTGCCTTTGTCCTGTGCTTTGGTCATATCTGTGGGTGCTTCACCGACCACCTCCTCTATTATTTTTTGTCTCTATTTTTTTCTTGAATTGCTTCAGTGGTTTCCAAAGTGGGTGCTACCGCCCGCTGGTGGGCACTGCAGCGATCAAGGGGGGCGGTGATGGCCACAGCTGCATTGGGCGGGGGGCGATGAATAACTGTAGGGAGGCAGTGAAACCATAAAAGAAGGAAGAGAAGATTTATATGTTCCGCTCATAACGCTTAATTTTTCTTTGAACAACGTACTGGACGTTGGCTCCGTTCACGTATACTCCCTCACTTGCATTGAGATATGTGCAATCGCGCACTGCTACTGTTCATGTGTTGCGCGTATGTGCGAGTGTGGTTGTGTGCGTGTGTACGTGTGTGCGTGTGTACGTGTGTGCGTGTGTGCGTGTGTGCGTATGTGCGTGTGCGCGTGTGTGCGTGTGTGCGTGTGTGCGTGTGTGCGTGTGTGCGTTGTGCGTGTATGCGTGTGTCGTTGACGTTGGCGTCGTGTACGTGTGCGTGACTGTGCTGTGGTTGTGATGCGTGATGTGCTGTGTGTGTGCGTTGTGCGTGTGTGCGTGTGTGCGTGTGTCGTGTGTGCGTGTGTGCGTGTGTGCGTGTGTGCGTGTGTGCGTGTGTGTGCGTGTGTGCGTGTGCGTGTGTGCGTGTGTGCGTGTGTGCGTGTGTGTGTGTCGTGTGTGCGTTGTGCTGTGTGTGCGTGTGTGCGTGTGTGCGTGTGTGCGTGTGTGCGTGTGTGCTGTGTCGTGTGTCGTGTGTGTGCGTGTGTGCGTGTGTCGTTGTACGTGTGTCGTGTGTGCGTGTGTGTCGTGTGTAGTGTGTCGTGTGTGCGTTGTGTGTGCGTGTGTGTCGTGTGTGCGTGTGTGCGTGATGCTGTGTCGTGTGTGCGTGTGCGTGTGTGCGTGTGCGTGTGTGCGTGTGCGTGTGCGTGTGTGCGTTGTACGTATGTCGTGTGTGTGTGTGTGCGTGTGTCGTAGTGTGCGTGTGCGTGTGCGTGGTGTGTGCGTGTGTCGTGTTGCGTGTGTGCTGTGCGTGTGCGTGTGTGTAGCGTTGTGTGTGCGTGTGCGTGCGTGTTGTGCGTGTGCGTGTGCGTGTGCGTGTGCGTATGCGTGTGTGCGTGTGTGCGTGTGTGTGTGTGCTGTGTGCGTGTGTAGTTGCGTGTGCTGTGTCGTGTGCGTGTGCGTGTGTCGTGTGTGCGTGTGCGTGTGCGTGTGTGTGATGCGTGTGTGCGTGTGTGGTGTGCGTGTGTCGTGTGTGCGTGTGTGTCGTGTGTCGTGTGTGCGTGTGTGCGTGTGTGCGTGTGTGCGTGTCGTACGTGTGCGTGTGTGCGTGTGTGCGTGTGTGCGTGTGTGTGTCGTGTGTGTGTGATCGTGTGTGCGTGTGTGCGTGCGTCGTGTGCGCGTGTGTGCGTGTGTGCGTGTGTGCGTGTGCGTGTGTCGTGTGTGCGTGTGTGCGTGGTGCGTGTGTGCGTGTGTGCGTGTGTGCGTGTGCGTGTTGCGTGTGTGCATGTGTGCTGTGTGCGTGTGTGCGTGTGTGCGTGAGTGCGTGTGTGCGTGTGTGTGTGCGTGTGTGCGTGTGTGCGTGTCTGAGTGTCTGCGTGTGTGCGTGTGTGCGTGTGTGCGTGTGTGCGTGTGTGCGTGTGTGCGTGTGTTGGTGTGTGTGTGCGTGTGTGCGTGTGTGCGTGTGTGCGTGTGTGCGTGTGTGCGTATGTGCGTGTGTGCGTGTGTGCGTGTGTGCTCGATTTTGGAACCTGTTCACACGATTTGGCATTAGATAGAAAATCAAATTTCTGATCGAAAAACATTCTTGTAGTTTTTTGTAAAGTTAATCGTTTTCGAGTTATTTACAGAAAAAAAAACGATTTTTTGATGTGGAAGCTCTAATATATATGAAACCTTCCAGAACATTTGACTAAAGTTCATGGTAACAAAAAAGTTAAGGATTTATCTTATTTTCGAACAATAAAAGAAAATTTTTTTCAATCAACCACCATATTAAAACTCTTTTCAACCGCAACCACACAAGATGGCGATGGCTTTCTTGCTTCTTACAATATTCAGTTAATGATTCCCAAAGAACAACTAATTATACCTGCTACAAGTGAAGTAATACGTACTGTGCTGCACAAGCGAGCATCTGATACCATTAGGAAAGTTTCGTTGAGCAATAATACAGTGCAAAGAGGATTTAATGAAATGGCTCAAGATGTTGAAGTTTCATTGTGTGGCTATTTAAAAACATCTGGGTTTTCTATTCAACTTGACGAGTCAACTTTGCCAGGAAATGAAGCTTTACTTTTAGGTTGCGGTTCACAAAGGAAGAACAAATTTGCTAAGAATTATTATTTACTAAATGATTTCAAACTGATATTAAAGGAGAATCAATATTTCATGCACTGGATGAGTTTTTTTACGAAAAGAAATACCTCTAAGCAACAACTTATCACTAGCCACAGATGGTCTCCAGCGATGTTAGGGCGCTACAGAAGCTTTCTTGCATATTTAAAAAAGGAGGTGCCGAACGTATTCACAGTACACTGTATCATCCATCATTAACATCTTGTTGCCAAAGATTTAAGTGCACACTTACATAATTCATTACAATATGTAATTAAATCTATCAACACAATCAGAAGCAAATCATTGAATAAAAGGTTATTTAAACAGCTTTGTATTGAAAACGATGAAGCATTTAAGCGTTTTCTATTTCATACAGAAGTTCGTTGGTTGAAAAAAAGGTGCCTGATTAGATAGTTTTTATAAGATGAACTGAATTTAATAAAAACAGAATCTGTTATTTCTGCCTTTGTGCGAAAACTTCTTCTGTACAAACGAAATTTTGGACGAGGCCAGTTCCCAAGCTTACCAGGAGAAGACATACTTTCTTATTGTGAGCACTTGGACGTTCTCATTCAGATTTTAACCAACGTTTGATCATATTTTGAAAATGAACATAGCTGAGTGGATTTTGGATCATTTTTCAAGCGCAAACACAGAAGAATGTCCACAGTGCAGTGCAGTGCAAGTAACTACAAATGATGAATTGAAATTTAAAATTCAAAAGCGACTACCAATAATTCTGGCTACAAAAGGAGATTCCTACGGCTTATCCTGGAACATGGGCTGTAATTCAAAAGTTCTTAGTTGCATTTCCTTCATCATATTTAGTGGAACGTGGATTCAGTGCGGTAACCAATTTATTAACAAAAAAGAAGAAATCGATTGCAAATGGTCAATCGCGGTGATTTAAGATTACTGTTGACGAGTATTACTAAATTTGTACCAGCACTCCTGGTTCATCCTTCGCATTAAGATGATTTCGAATATTTTAGCTTTTTTTGTATTACCCTTCTATTCTGATTTCAATAAATAGTTTCATAATTTCAAACTTCAATGTTTCTAATTTACACCTTTCTTTACTATATTTTACGAAAAAGGTTATTTATTAATAATACATATATCTTTCTGTTTAATTGCTATTAAAATTAAAAAAAAATTAATTAAGCGGGCGCTGAGTAATATTTTTTCTGAAAAGTGGGCGATAGGCCAAATAAGTTTGGCAACCATTGATCTATCCCATATCCATTCCTTTTCATTAATCCATACTTCTTGAACCCACTTTTCACTGTGTTACCTTTCTTGTTCTCGGCCATTGCTCTTACTCTGATAAAACTATGTATTCTTTGCGCTTCATTCTTTAGGTCTTCGTCTTGGTACCATTTAACTAATTCTTATCCATCATGACTTGTTTCTGATTCTGCCATTTCTTCATCTTTACTATTACCAATTTATTGTCCCTGATTGCAAGTATTTTAGTACTCTTTATTATTACCCTAATTCCCATTTTTTCTTTCATAATTTTCTGTAGCTTTTCTTTGACGTTATCTTCATCTGCATCTAGTCCTTTAACAATTACTTTTCTACTTGTTTCTTCTTTCTCTTTTTGTTCTTATTTCTTTTCAACACGTTACCACTCTTCTCTCCATTTTCTCCATTTCATCTTTCATCCTCCTATTTTCATCTTTAATTTTATTTAATTCAGATTGGAATGTATCTATTTTCTTTTCCATTCGTTGGTTTCTCTCTTCCATTGTATTTAATTTGATATTTAGAGCTTCTAGTTTCATTAAATTACAGCTTTCAAAAAGTTTCAAAGTAGTTCAATACTAAGCATTTACAACTCTCATAAGGCCGGCTCTGTTTTTATTTCCTTTTATAACGTCTTATCAGTGCCCACATTTGCTCCTTAGCTATATCCGTATAAGGTCAAGATCTGGTCAACCCCCCAAAATCTTGGCTCTTTGTCAGCGTTTCAATTGTTATATTTCCGTTTTTAATAGAGTATTTCTATAATTAAAATTTATTTCTAACCATCTTCCTTTATCTTAATATTTCAATACAATTTACTTTTTACGAATTATTTTTCCACGATTTCCTGCTAATTGGAGTATGCACAAATTCAAATTGTTTTCTCAACACTTGCCAGGAACGGCAACCTTAATTTAAGTTAGTGGAATCATTTTGCGACTAAATTAGGCCTAACCTCAAAAAATATATTTTGTTAAAAAACCATTTGAATACTTCTTATTAGAAATGATACATAGTATCCATTTAATCAAGCCTTGTATTGAAAGAATTGCCGAAGAGAGCTGAATTCAGATTTGAAATAACATACGGGGTGCCCCTTTTGAAACATCTATGTTTGTTTCATCCTGTATAAATGAAACACCCTGTATGACCTAAAATAATTTTAAAATATGCGCCTCAGTTCTTTCTACTACACGTCAAAATTTTGTTCTCCTATTCCAGAAAATAAGGGAGGTACCGTCCGCGGACACAAGTTTGAGACACCTTGTATTAACATCATCCATATGAACCTTATCGTAGATAAAAAGATGTACCCTTTCTAATTCTGCAATAAAAAATGGGGGTTGACATTTAAAAAAATTCTGATGACATCATACCTTTTACTGTATATTTCACTTGTACGTAAAAAATTCTAAATAGAAAATAAAAGTCGACGAGTCCGAGCGTTTTCTTCCTAACCTCCTATTTGAATTCTATTTGAATTTATACGTTACTTTAAGAACGCACTGCATATAAAACACTAAAGTACTATGGCCATGGTTTCATATTTGATAAATAATATATAATTATCATTTGCATCTATATGTATCGTTTTGTTTAACGATTTAAGTAGAATTTGGTATTGTTCTGCTTACAAATGTGTGATACAAAGAGAAAAAATCTTGTCAGAATGATGGTTTAATGATGATTAGGCTTGGAAACAGAAGCCGGACGCATGAACAAATTTTGTTGAATGAAACTCACTCGATTCGTCTATCAATATTGCAAACAACGGTAAGAAAAATTGAAAACAAATTTCAAAAACACAGCTACTGAGTTTAAAAAAAATGGAATTTTGATCACTGCATAGACGCAATCGACTGGAAGCGTGTGACAATAAGAGCTCCCGCAAAATCAGGTTACTCATTTTTTAATTACAAAAATACGTGTTCGATTGTACTAATGGCATTAGTGGATGCCAATTATAAATTTCTGCCCATAGATGTTTGGGCGAAAAACCGATTTAGTGACGGTGGGATTTTTTCAAGTAGCGCAATTGGTCAACGTTTAAAATCAGGAAAAAATTTGCCACCAGATGAACCATAGTACAATGGAGGTATATCAATGCCGTTTGTGGCTATTGGAGATGAAGCTTTTACGCTATTGAAACATTTAATGCGACCTTATCCAAACAGACAAGCTTCTGCCAATCCGAAACTTGAACGTTTTAATTATCGCTTATCCTGTGCCTATAGGATTGTAGAAAATGTATTTGGCATTTTGGCTGCAAGGTGGAGAGTATATCGAAGTCCATTCGAAATCCCGGTTGAAGTTGTTGATGTAGTTGTTAAGGTCACATGTGTTTTACACAATTATTTAGCTGAAAACATATTCGGCAGAAACGAGGCCGCCAATGACTCTGTGCGTAATCAGTTGCTAAATATCCCAAACGGAAATTTCCGAAGATCTGGTCAAGACGCTTTTGAAGTCAGAAATTATTTTATGGAATATATCTAATCACCGCAGGGTTGCTTACTTTGGCAAAATTTAGAAATATTCTCATGTGTACGATGATTCTAATGGTATTGTAAGCTGATAGTAAACAAAGACGTATGCAACGTGCACTAGTGAACAGAGCCGCAAAACAAGGGAGTGTCTGAAGAAGAAAGGATAAGTATAACAAAAATACGCATTTGAAAATGAATGGTTATTCTTGTACAAAAATTTCAGAAGTGAAGTACTATTATAACAACACAATTACGCAAAAACTTATATATATATATATATATATATATATATATATATATAGTATATGTTACCTTTGCATAACTCATCTGACATAGTTTAGATTGTTCATATTATAAGTTACATACTTGTCACAAAATAAAGGTATATATATATATATATATATATATATATATATATATATATATATATATATATATATATATATATATATATATATACTGACTTCCATAATAATTGCAACACCTAGAATTTTTTGAACGATTTTATTGAAATTTCCGTCAACGATGTCTTTGATTAGAACAAACAAACGATTAAAATTTGAATAAAATCTAGCTAGTAGTTTTGTTTTTTTTTTGTTTTTTCCTTGGCACTTAGTCACAAAAAAATATAAAGAAATAAATCAATCAGTGTAATTAACTGCCAATTTTGCAAATTGTTTGTTCACAATTTCATTCTGAACTTGGGAACAATGCCAAGAGTACGTCAACATAAACATTTTTCCCAATTGACTGATTTTGAACGTAGCTATATTATTGGCATGAAAGAGGCCGGACTTTCGCTAAGAGAAATTGCTCGTCGTGTAAACCGAAATGTTACAACGGTAGAAATCGTCTTCACGCTTTTGGTGCAGGTTCGATTCTCAGGTCGTGCACTTCTTTTTCTCTTAGGTTACAGTAGTGTTGTTTATCTAATCTAATTATGTTAAGTTACGGTAGTTTTGTTTTTCTTATCTAAAATAGATGATGTCACACATCGACACCATTCTCATCCTTCATCCTATGTTTCTTTATTTACTGTCTCCTAATATATACCGTGGTAGAGAAGACCAAAACATTAGGTCTCGTGGCAATACTATGATTTCCACTACAAGTGAAAATCCTTTAGTAGGTCAAAACTCTAGTGACGGGTAGTACTAATGACGATTAGTAGTTCATACACATAGAAATGCAAGACATTCTGTTTGTATCTAGATCTTGGCTCACAAATACAAAAAAATATACATTGAAATATTTACCTAAGGAGGGTACATCTAGTCCACGTGTTAAAAACAAGTCTAGGGATATGCAATAATTTGGGTTATGTACAAATGTCTACAACAATAGGTGGCCGGTGAAAAACGAAGAGACGACTTCAGTTTACGAAAGAAGGAAACAGACATACTCTACATATCTAGTTTCTTTGTTAAGTTTAGGCAGTTCAATGCACCGAAAGCTAACCAAAAATATTTCTTGTTAAATATATACATGTTTTCTGGGGTTAACGTATTCAATATTATAATCATAAAGTACATATGTGAATAATAAATATATAAGAATATTATTTTTTACGCGTCAACAAATTATGTGCACTCATCAGCTGGTAATATTATTTAATTGACCACCGTCTATGGCCACTCTTTTTCAATCGAACTCTTACAATGATGGTATACGGTTGTATATTGTAGAACTGAATTTGCCCTAGTGTAAATTAATTTATACATAAAACTCTTCAAAATGGCGTCACACAACCTAAAAAATAACTTTCAATAAATTTCTGTCAAAAACAATATAAAAATATCTCATGTTGCCGACACATAACTTTCTTATGTCTGTATTATATTACATAAGCAAAGTTTACATGGTGACATGAGTTAATTAGTCGTGATAGGCCATTCTTAACTTATATTACATTTACAAATTAATCCAAAACTTATTTATTAAAGGTACATTTTTGTTACCGTTTTGATATGGCTACGTACATCAGATGTGAATTAATTTTTAGGGCTTATTTACTTTCGCATGAAAAACTTTACGAGAATAACTTTAAACAATTGACTTATCTCTAAGTAGATGATGTGTTAGGAATGGAAACGGTTGCAGTAACAGTAGTCAAGTAGCCTTAAAGCTATATAAATATGTGGTCTAGACATCAACTCAGAAGAGCGTAGCACCACGTTGCGAAAACCGTTTTTTCCAAACTTTATACCTAAAGATATACTTTCTAAAGGGTGATTGTAATTCATCTCATTTCTTCAAATTAATCCGGCCTTAATTAATGATATCCCAAATAGTTTTTATATCGTTTATCTCACATAAATCGTATGTAAGCTTTTTGAAGGGATTACGCTTCCATTAGGCAGTCGTAAAAAGACGACAACAACATGTCCCTTTCAACTTTCACTACCGCTGTTTGTTTATTTATACAAACTTTAAGGTAGAAATTAAGTGAATAGCACTAAGTAAATGATTATGAATGTAGCAAATAGATAAATAAAATTGTGTAAAATGAGTAAATATTTATTTACCACTGTCAGACAGGAAAAGTTACATTTTTAATAGATTAGAAATTACATAGCTAATAAAAGATTGAAGCAGTAACGTGCATAAGGTTTTAACTAAAGCAAAATTTTTACACAGTAGCACAAATTTCAAAAAGAGAATAACATAAACGACAAAATTACAAAACTTGTTACAAATATAATTGTGCACAGCACATGCGGTTGTATTACACCATTTTCTTGTTATTAAGTACACGATCTGTAAAGGTCTCCTTAATTTTACTATTGGTGTACCTTATGTTGGCAGCTGATACAGGCATTGTAGCATACCTTGAGAGAGGCGTGTATCTGTGTATCTGTGTATCTGTGTATCTGTGTATCTGTGTATCTGTGTATCTGTGTATCTGTGTATCTGTGTATCTGTGTATCTGTGTATCTGTGTATCTGTGTATCTGTGTATCTGTGTATCTGTGTATCTGTGTATCTGTGTATCTGTGTATCTGTGTATCTGTGTATCTGTGTATCTGTGTATCTGTGTATCTGTGTATCTGTGTATCTGTGTATCTGTGTATCTGTGTATCTGTGTATCTGTGAACCTGTGTATCTGTGTATCTGTGTATCTGTGTATCTGTGTATCTGTGTATCTGTGTATCTGTGTATCTGTGTATCTGTGTATCTGTGTATCTGTGTATCTGTGTATCTGTATCTGTGTATCTGTGTATCTGTGTATCTGTGTATCTGTGTATCTGTGTATCTGTGTATCTGTGTATCTGTGTATCTGTATCTGTGTATCTGTGTATCTGTGTATCTGTGTATCTGTGCATCTGTGTATCTGTGTATCTGTGTATCTGTGTATCTGTGTATCTGTGTATCTGTGTATCTGTGTATCTGTGTATCTGTGTATCTGTGACTTCAGTCCAAGGAATAGATATCTACACTGTTTTGTGTAAATAAAATAAGTGTGTGTGTGTCTGGCATCTACATATGTTGGTATTTAAGCTTTCTTAAGAACCAACCCCGGTAAACAAGCAGCAAAGGCAGCTCGGTATGACAGAAAGCACATGAATTTTATCGAAATAAACTGCCCAAAAATCATCCGAGAACATAATGTTCACATAAGAGGACTAAGAGCCGAAATATTAAGATTAGACTCTTCTACCATTCTGTGGTCATGGCAGCTACCTATGGATTTATTTTTTACAAACGTATGCATGCTGGGTAAGCAAATAATTCTAGCAATGTCTCTGAAGAAGAAAAACTTCTACGGCTTACACAATTCCGAGCTGAGATAGCTGCTGGACTGTTTTCCTTCAAGTAAAAAACGACTAGTATGTCGACCATTATTGACTGAAGCTATTGATCGGCTAATATCACCACTGACTAGTACATCAGGTATTGGAAAGTTGAAGATGTTTGGTTCAATGGTGAAGATCATATTCTAATGTGGGTGGATAGAAAAGGCAAAAAAGGTGCAACCATTGTAAAAGTCAGATACACAAGATATCTGTTCCAAATGCAAGCTTCTTTTATGTGGTACAGTCGATAAAATTGTTTCTGGGATTACCATCACAGAAAATAATGTTTCCCCCTTTTTCTTAATAAAACCTGTTTAGTAGATAAAAATCTGTTTGTGTTATTTTTTACATGTAATTCGAAAAGACCGTCTTGAGACGGTGTTGACTATTTTCCATCTGGCGGTCGCTCCAGACAAAATTTTTCCTGAAAATTTAAATTTATGGTTCTTTTGCCTATGTTTACATGAGAAAAAAATGTCAGCTTGATTATAGCATTTTTACGATCTTTCCCATTAAAGGTTTAATTGGAACGTTGGTAAATGGTGAAACCACATCGAAACTTACGAACAGCTGCGATTTTTTAAGTATGACGTTGCCTCTGTCCCATGCAGTTCTAACGCGGGACCATGTACCTCGCAAGCTGTTTTAATGGAGATACTACTGAACTCACAATTTTACAAAGAGGTACGCCTTCCTTGTGTAGATTTTGTAGACCGTAAATTTTAGGGCATCTCGAGACTTGTCCTTTGTTACCAGTGTTTTTTGTACTTTGTCTTCTACATGAGACAAGGTTGTTCATTTTTCCTCAATACCCGGAAGAACAATGTAATATATATATATATCTGTGTGTGTGTGTGTGTGTGTGTGTGTGTGTGTGTGTGTGTGTGTGTGTGTGTGTGTGTGTGTGTGTGTGTGTGTGTGTGTGTGTGTGTGTGTGTGTGTGTGTGTGTGTGTGTGTGTGTGTGTGTGTGTGTGTGTGTGTGTGTGTGTGTGTGTGTGTGTGTTGTGTGTGTGTGTGTTGTATATGTGTGTGTGTGTGTGTGTTGTGTGTGTGTGTGTGTGTGTGTGTGTGTGTGTGTGTGTGTGTATATATATATATATATGTATATATATATATATATATATATATATATATATATATATATATATATATATATATATATATATATATATATATATATATATATATATATATATATATATATATATATATATATATATATATATATATATATATATATATATATATATATATATATATATATATATATATATATATATATATATATATATATATATATATATATATATATATATATATATATATATATATATATATATATATATATATATATATATATATATATATATATATATATATATATATATATATATATATATATATATATATATATATATATATATATATATATATATATATATATATATATATATATATATATATATATATATATATATATATATATATATATATATATATATATATATATATATATATATATATATATATATATATATATATATATATATATATATATATATATATATATATATATATATATATATATATATATATATATATATATATATATATATATATATATATATATATATATATATATATATATATATATATATATATATATATATATATATATATATATATATATATATATATATATATATATATATATATATATATATATATATATATATATATATATATATATATATATATATATATATATATATATATATATATATATATATATATATATATATATATATATATATATATATATATATATATATATATATATATATATATATATATATATATATATATATATATATATATATATATATATATATATATATATATATATATATATATATATATATATATATATATATATATATATATATATATATATATATATATATATATATATATATATATATATATATATATATATATATATATATATATATATATATATATATATATATATATATATATATATATATATATATATATATATATATATATATATATATATATATATATATATATATATATATATATATATATATATATATATATATATATATATATATATATATATATATATATATATATATATATATATATATATATATATATATATATATATATATATATATATATATATATATATATATATATATATATATATATATATATATGTATATATGTGTGTGTGTTTATATTTAGTTATATTGATGTAGGTTGTTGTGGTGGTGTAAGTGCGTGCGTGCGTGCGTGCGTGCGTGCGTGCGTGCGTGCGTGCGTGCGTGCGTGCGTGCGTGCGTGCGTGCGTGCGTGCGTGCGTGCGTGCGTGCGTGCGTGCGTGCGTGCGTGCGTGCGTGCGTGCGTGCGTGCGTGCGTGCGTGCGTGCGTGCGTGCGTGCGTGCGTGCGTGCGTGCGTGCGTGCGTGCGTGCGTGCGTGCGTGCGTGCGTGCGTGCGTGCGTGCGTGCGTGCGTGCGTGCGTGCGTGCGTGCGTGCGTGCGTGCGTGCGTGCGTGCGTGCGTGCGTGCGTGCGTGCGTGCGTGCGTGCGTGCGTGCGTGCGTGCGTGCGTGCGTGCGTGCGTGCGTGCGTGCGTGCGTGCGTGCGTGCGTGCGTGCGTGCGTGCGTGCGTGCGTGCGTGCGTGCGTGCGTGCGTGCGTGCGTGCGTGCGTGCGTGCGTGCGTGCGTGCGTGCGTGCGTGCGTGCGTGCGTGCGTGCGTGCGTGCGTGCGTGCGTGCGTGCGTGCGTGCGTGCGTGCGTGCGTGCGTGCGTGCGTGCGTGCGTGCGTGCGTGCGTGCGTGCGTGCGTGCGTGCGTGCGTGCGTGCGTGCGTGCGTGCGTGCGTGCGTGCGTGCGTGCGTGCGTGCGTGCGTGCGTGCGTGCGTGCGTGCGTGCGTGCGTGCGTGCGTGCGTGCGTGCGTGCGTGCGTGCGTGCGTGCGTGCGTGCGTGCGTGCGTGCGTGCGTGCGTGCGTGCGTGCGTGCGTGCGTGCGTGCGTGCGTGCGTGCGTGCGTGCGTGCGTGCGTGCGTGCGTGCGTGCGTGCGTGCGTGCGTGCGTGCGTGCGTGCGTGCGTGCGTGCGTGCGTGCGTGCGTGCGTGCGTGCGTGCGTGCGTGCGTGCGTGCGTGCGTGCGTGCGTGCGTGCGTGCGTGCGTGCGTGCGTGCGTGCGTGCGTGCGTGCGTGCGTGCGTGCGTGCGTGCGTGCGTGCGTGCGTGCGTGCGTGCGTGCGTGCGTGCGTGCGTGCGTGCGTGCGTGCGTGCGTGCGTGCGTGCGTGCGTGCGTGCGTGCGTGCGTGCGTGCGTGCGTGCGTGCGTGCGTGCGTGCGTGCGTGCGTGCGTGCGTGCGTGCGTGCGTGCGTGCGTGCGTGCGTGCGTGCGTGCGTGCGTGCGTGCGTGCGTGCGTGCGTGCGTGCGTGCGTGCGTGCGTGCGTGCGTGCGTGCGTGCGTGCGTGCGTGCGTGCGTGCGTGCGTGCGTGCGTGCGTGCGTGCGTGCGTGCGTGCGTGCGTGCGTGCGTGCGTGCGTGCGTGCGTGCGTGCGTGCGTGCGTGCGTGCGTGCGTGCGTGCGTGCGTGCGTGCGTGCGTGCGTGCGTGCGTGCGTGCGTGCGTGCGTGCGTGCGTGCGTGCGTGCGTGCGTGCGTGCGTGCGTGCGTGCGTGCGTGCGTGCGTGCGTGCGTGCGTGCGTGCGTGCGTGCGTGCGTGCGTGCGTGCGTGCGTGCGTGCGTGCGTGCGTGCGTGCGTGCGTGCGTGCGTGCGTGCGTGCGTGCGTGCGTGCGTGCGTGCGTGCGTGCGTGCGTGCGTGCGTGCGTGCGTGCGTGCGTGCGTGCGTGCGTGCGTGCGTGCGTGCGTGCGTGCGTGCGTGCGTGCGTGCGTGCGTGCGTGCGTGCGTGCGTGCGTGCGTGCGTGCGTGCGTGCGTGCGTGCGTGCGTGCGTGCGTGCGTGCGTGCGTGCGTGCGTGCGTGCGTGCGTGCGTGCGTGCGTGCGTGCGTGCGTGCGTGCGTGCGTGCGTGCGTGCGTGCGTGCGTGCGTGCGTGCGTGCGTGCGTGCGTGCGTGCGTGCGTGCGTGCGTGCGTGCGTGCGTGCGTGCGTGCGTGCGTGCGTGCGTGCGTGCGTGCGTGCGTGCGTGCGTGCGTGCGTGCGTGCGTGCGTGCGTGCGTGCGTGCGTGCGTGCGTGCGTGCGTGCGTGCGTGCGTGCGTGCGTGCGTGCGTGCGTGTGTGTGTGTGTGTGTGTGGTGTGTGTGTGTGCGTGCGCGCGCGTGTGTATGTGCGCGTGCGTGTGTGAGTGTATAATATGTAGTAAAACCATACTTTTTAAGAAGTGCATATATTTCAATTGTTGAGACCTTCTTCAGTGCAAAAAAAATCAGACACAAAGTAATTATAGAAAATTGAGAAATACAATAAACTGAAAATTGTTTTTTATACACACAATATAAATTTTCCAAAAAGGAAATAATTATCTGAAGCTAAGTTCTCTACATCTGTTTTACTGCTGCATTTCCAAGGGTAATCGTTTATCAAAATCCGATTCATAACCAAAATCAAAAATACGTTTAGTTTCAAAGGAATCTTCAGCCAAATCTGTACTTGTTGGTTTCAATGTTATTTCTGATTTATGTTACGCAATGCGATCTTCTAATGATTGTAAAGATATTCCAATATAAACTTTTTGAAAGTTAAAAATTATTATTAATTTTATTAAATACATAAATAAGAAGTATACCTCGAGTAGGATTTGAACATAAGACCTGTACTTTGCTAGAGTACCGCGCTAATCAACTGCGCCATCAAGGTTCAAGCCCCAATCGATGTAAATTTTGTCTTTATGTATGTATAACTGATGTAAATTCTAACTATAATGAGAATACAATCAAATTACTTATATTAATGGAATGTGAGTCTGCAATATCTCAAGGATTCACACATACCAAAGCAACTTGACTAATATTAAATTATGATAAGTTTTTGTTATGAACGAATAAGTTCAAAGGTAAATATGTAATTAAAAATTATTATTAATTTTATTAAATACATAAATAAAAAGTTTACCTCGAGTAGTATTTGAACCTACGACCTGTACTTTGCTGGAGTACCGCGCTAACCGACTGCGCCATTAAGGTTCAAGCCCCAATCGATGTAAATTTTGTATTTATGTATGTAGAACTGATGTAAATTTCAAACATAATGAGAAAGTTATTGCAGTTAATGTGGTACAATGTGTTGATGCTTTGTTCTTGATTAATGATTAACACACAAAATTCAAAAATCTAGTAATATAATTTGTTCTTAACCTGTGCATAATTTGCCATTAGTTCCACAGAAAAGTTCAACAAAGCACTGATCTAAAATAAATATTTTTTCACAAATATCTATATATGATTTAACTCTATCATTGCAGATATTAATGGTAGTAGAATTAAATCCATATTCAAGCAAAAGTTGAAAATTTATGCTATTGTCAGAATTCAGCAATCCAACTTTGTAATAAATACATCGTAGGAAGCATTTCGTACAGGGATCGTTTGGATACTTGAATTTGAGTATCAAATCACTTGCAGATGCAGGATCTGCTCCAGTGGAGCATATACATTCAGTCATGTGCTTTGATGTCTCTACTATCCATTTTTGAAAAGATTCGCTTGGGCTTAACTAAAAATAAACGTGTCCTATAAAATGGTTATTCGAATATTCAACTTACCACAGCAATGGTCAAAGGAAAAAGGATAAGTAGTATAATAAACGAGTAATGCATTCTTAAGTTGTGTTATAGGCAAATGTCGCAAAAAAGCTTCTACTATACTAAAATATTTCACAAAAACAGCGGTATTTATTTTCCCAATGTTTGTACAACTTTTCTTTTGCCATACGTTTATACGTTTCTCATATGACTGAAATCATTATAAAAACAAGCGCAGTAGAGAAAATTTCAAGCAAAATACAAATATTATTTACAACACGAGCATACAAAGCAAACGATGCTTAAATAAAGGTATTTATAAATATCTAAATGGTAAATGTTTGTTGAACTCTTGTGAGTTCGACGACATCTAGGACAAAACAGTTATTTGTTTCATTAGTATAAAAAATGGCAGTTTTCAGGTCGAAGAAGGAACTAAGTTGAAAGTAATGTTTACAGTGCAATTTGTTCAGTTGTTAAATTGGACGGGGTGGTTAGGAAGTGCAGCAACTAAATTGGATTCTGAATTACTGGTGGAAGGTTGTGGTTCTGGAGTAAGATTGTAATTGTTCACACGTTGGGCACCATTTTGTAATAGTTCTTTTTGTTCGTCCTACTGTTGGGGGCTATTTTGTAATGGGCCTCACGTTGGGGATTGTTTTGTAACGGGCGTATTACCTGCGATTATTACCTTGCTTGCATAAACCTGGCTACAAAGAATAATACTTGGGTTCTTTTTCAATCTCTTATAATTTCAAAATTATTGAGTAAAAATTTTATATTGTTTTTTATGAAAATGTGAAATGGTTAACTAAGTGATTTTAATTTATAAAGATAATATTCATTAATTAAACTTTACTTTTATTGTTATCACATTTCTGTTCGTGAATGAACTTCAATAATTACTCAACAAATTCCTTTTTCCTGTTATCGAGACGCTACAGCTAACTTAATAATGTAACAAATGGTTATTTTTATCATTCATCAAAACTATCCGCAATCTGAGGTTATTAATTATCTGTACTTTGCAATTAATTCAACTTGCTTTCTTCAGTATTTACATATTCAGTGTTTGTTTAAGTTTTTTACGCTTTGTAACAGTCAATAATAAAAATGAACCAAAAGTGATGACACTTAATTAAACCAAATTCTATGTGGAGACTGTTTTGTTTACAGCATTATACGAAAATGATTCTAATTCTATATTAGTATTTGTCTTAATATTAACATGCAAAAACAATCCTTTACAAATGATCAACGAAATATATTTTCGTTCAGCATTTGTAGGTGAACATAAATTTAAAAATAAATAAAACACCAATTTTCGTTTATTTATACTATCAAACGGTTCTTACTTGTTATCACTTCTTTCGAACTGGTGACTTAATGCTTGCGTTCCTTGGACCGGTGAAGAGGCCTCAAATCTTTAGATCTTTGTTGGGGATGAATACGATTTTAATTTTCTTTCATCAGTTAATGATTTTAGTAAATAACTGCTCGATATATTTACACTATACAGTTTTTACTTAATAGTTCAATTTTTTATTACAAACGGCGTGCACAACAAGCTGCAAGCGAGCTACGAAAGACCATGCTTTTAATTATCAATGTTTTTTTAGTTATTATACTTTATATATCGATCTATTATACTGGATCGATTGTCTTATTTTATATTTATCACTCGCTGTGAAAACATCAACTTGGAACACTTTCAATACGCACTTCAAACGCGATTGTAAACTATTACGCAATCTTTTTATTATCGCCAACTTCACAACATTTGCGCTTTTAATTATTTTTAGCTTTTCCTCGCATTAGTAAGGAAAATATCACTTATATTTCTTTATCACTATATCAACTGAATTTTCGTTACAATTTCACAATTGCAGTTGCAGCATAGCTTAAGCTGCAGTTATCGCTTTTAAACTGTTTAGTTACTTTTAATTCAACCAACTCTGATCGCTTACTTAGCGCGACTCCTTCTAATCACTTACTTCATGCGCTTGACTAACAAATACACATCATTATAACAACGTTTCTACTTGCTCCCTTTTACAAAACAGTCATACCCGCAAATTACCGCGTATGTTTAAAAGCTTCCAATTTACTATGCAAATACTCGTCGAAACAAGCTCAAGCTTTTTATCTTAATATTAATTATGTTCAGATACAAATAACCAATAACCATGAATGTCATATAACGGCGCGAAATTCGAATTTGTAATGCCTCCATTACAAGATCCTGTTGATTGTGTGCCTCAGTGTCTGTATTCAGCATCTGATTTGATGTTTTTATCATTTGTGTTACAGATTCAACAATATCGTCCTCTTCTACTCTTGTCGCTTGCCACCCTCCATCCCGTTTCAACGCACTTATTCTGCACCTGCATTCATCGACAATGTAGTAGAGCTGTAGATAATTACCAGTACATATCTTTAAATCTGGTAAACCTAAGTCAGAGGCTACTTCCTGAGCGGTTGATGCCCGCTTGTGTATGCCAAAAACTTGTCTGTGACACTTCCCATTTTGATATTTAATAAATGATCGATCGTTATCTGTACGAAGTGGAGGTAATGACAAATATTTCCTATATAACTGTAAGTACTGTTCACCAGTAACTGTAAATGATCGTTATTTTTTGGTTTTAGTGCCCGGCACTTTTATTAGCAAAATCAGAGATATATGAGAGTTTCATTTTGGACAATTCATCACAACGTAATGCTCCTGCCACAGATAAACCCAAAATATTTTAATTTTAGAACCAAAAGGAGTACTTTAATTTTACCTTAGTCATTAAGTATTTGGAATCTGGAGCTACATTTAATAATTTTTGAATTTCTTCTTTTGTAAGTGTTGTTGATTCTTTAGGCTGATAATCATGGGACTTAATTTTTAGATATGGCACCACCTTGGAATATTTTCGTATACCATGCGTTGCATTTAATGTCAATTTCAATATTGAATAATGGCTCCATAGAGTTGATGCTTTATGGTCATAGCTAAATCGGCGAGATAAGCAATGATTACATTCTCTGAAAAATAGTTTGCTTTCTTACTATTTCGCCATGTTATAAAACGCATATAAACATTTTCACAACTCCCCGAGAATTTGCAAATCTAAAGTGACCTGTTCTGCCGTTTCTTTAATTCCCCAGGGAGTGCAGTTCACGTCACTATCAGTTTGAAACATTTCTATTTTGTAGAAAATGACTATTATTTAGTGAAATTAAAAACACTGCGTAGTTTTTAATTAATATCTATTGGATATTACCTTGATAAATTTTAAATTTTACAGATGGTGAAATAATGTGAAGATAGATGGCGCCACCGACGATGGCAAATTTATTACATTTGTACTGAGAATATAATCACTCAAAGCATTTCAATAACTTTACCCTACACTTGCTTAAAACGAAAATAAAATGCGAAGTAATATTGAATCTCAATACTTACTTATGGCCGAAAACATTGTTTGTGATGAACATGTGACAATTCTGAAATAGTAGTTATTGAAATAATGACATCTCATGAACATCAATCAACATAGTACTGATGTATATTCAAGATCAAATTACTTTTTGTACTAGGACATAAAAAAATTAATAGTAATAGAAAGAAGTATAATAAAAAAGTTAAATACATTCTGAGAACTACCTAAGGCTCAATGTCTTATAATTAAAACAAAAAGTCAAAATACATTATAAGCAGTATCTAACGTTTAACGCTTGTAAAATTTTTTGAATAAGTATGCCATTATAAAGTTTAAATGCATACTAAAATAGAATTTTAGACAAATAAAAGTAATTTACTCGTCGGGGGTTAGAACTTTCATTCCTTGCATTACCAGTCCGATCACATGATCGTATGGCCATTCGCCCGATTTACATTTAACGTATGGGCAATTCCAAGAAAAAACCAATGCACATCATAAATTTATTTAGCTAATTCCAACAAATTATTCACACTACCATTTCGTATGTCCCTATGACTCCAAAGGAGATAGAAACACTCTAGAACGTTGAGACTACTTATATAAATTAAACACGTGCAACTAAACTTAAATGAAATTTCCTATATATTGTCAGCATATTATTAAGCTATTACAAATGTTCAATTTTTGTTCATTCTTAGTTCGATAATCAAGCCGAAAATACGTTTTACACGATTTTTATTGATGCTGCAGCAATCTCAGTTTCTATAAGAATCACTTTTTACCTTATAGAGCCCAGATCGGCCTTAAATTTCATATATAACAGCTTTTCAAACTAATAGCTCCATTTAAAAGCCTAGTTTGCTTGCCAATTTATTCTGACAGGCACAGGCACATAGAGGGACACGGACACGGACACACGCAGACACAGACGCAGTCGCAGACGCACATGCAGACGCAGACGCAGACGCAGACGCAGACAGAAACAGACAAACACAGTTTATCTCTGTTGGTAAACTTAAATATTTGGGCTTTGCAGATAATTTATTAAAACCTTTAATTTTAAGTTATTGAAACAAACGCCAGTTACGCATACAAAAAAAAACGGTTTATCTCTGTTGGTAAACTTAAATATTTGGGCTTTGAAAGTAATTTATTAAAACTTTTAATTTTAAGTTATTGAAACCTGTTTAATCACGAAAGATGGAGGGATCGCTTATCTGAACTTGGTCTTTCTATTACTTGTTTATATCAACTAGTTATACTTATACAGATTATAACAACAGATATGCAGGTATCTGCATTTTATTGGATTCATAGTTTATTCCTGCACCTATTGAAGCAATTAGGAATTTTCTAAAATTGTATAACGGGGTGAATGATTAATAGACGATGTCGGCCGAATCTTAGAATCGTTTAATATTACACCTTTAGGAAAAAACTTAGGTGGTGACCACTAGAGGGCGCAACACAAATTTAGAGAACCATTCATTTTTTGGCTGAAATGTGCTAGGATATAACATAAATAAAAGGTAATGGGTTGCAAATCTGCATGAATTTTATCATATATTTTGCCTACGGCTTTTTCTGTATCTCCTCAAATAATAGGTGGAGAATTGGAAGTTATTTTTTTTTTAATTCGGTAACCGATTTTGACAAACTGGAATCATTGTAAAGAGCGTTTCTTCTTCGTTATTCTACGATGTAAACAATTTATTTTTGGTTCTCTGTACGGTTAGTGGAGGGTATTATTTAAGAAATCAATCAGTTTTACAGTGCTTTTCAAAATGTCAAATGTAACCGTGAAATCAACATTTTTTTGGTTTCTGGTTCAGGTTTTGGGTTTTGAGCAAAAAGGTCATAAAAATAAAAACTTTAAAAAGTTAAAAAAAAAAACTTAAAATAGGCAAGAGCTTAAGTTAACGAGAAAATTGGTCGATATTTAAGTTTCGGTTTAAGTTTAAAAGGACGAGTTCTGTATAAAGTTGTTAATGGTACCTATAAAACCTATACGGATGGCGATTAGCTGAACAAATGGTTAAGAGAAAATGTCAAAGCCCATTGAGCTAGTTGTCACGCTAATGAAATCATGGGCCATTCACTCATCTGATACCGAGCGAGATTGCAAAAGATATGTGGTGAAGGCCGAATATTATAAAGATTCAGTGGTTCATTTACTTCAACAACGATTTTTGATGCTTGAATTTGACACGTCCGTTACTACATTTATTTTTAAAATTGATCGTAGGAAAAGATTTACTGGCGTGGCTTTGCCGAGCAATATTATCTTAAGCATCTTCGGTGTGAGAGTCGGTTCCACACGAGTCACAAACATTAGAGGAACTTACATCGAGATTATTGATTGAAAAAGAACGTATCAAATTCACTAAATACAAAAGTGCTTTGGCCGTAGTCACAAGTTTTAAACGTTGCCACATTTGCTTGAGGGACATAAAAACAAAAATGATGAAAGGAAACAGCAAGAAAATAAAGAGAAAGGTAAAAGGTAAAAAAGTTGCTCAGACGACCTAAAATGACTAGATGAAGGGAAAATATATGTTCATTAATAGAATGACATAGTAAACTGGCTCTGTAAAATATAAAGTATGTAACAGGGTTGAACTGAAATTCTGTTTATATAGGACAAACAGTTAGGAACTTTGATATTAGATATAAAGAACACATTATATGTTACAAATAGAAACACAGAAACAAATCAAATTATGATAATCATTTAATAATAAATAATCACCTTCTGACTTCACACAACTACATTAAATGTTTACACTCTTCTAATAAGAAAGAAAAATTAGATATTTGGAAGCATTCGAAATTTATAAACATAAATAGAAGGTACCTTTAATAGACGAAGTGG
>JARFJB010000512.1:1287500-1295000 GCA_036346205.1 Vesta saturnalis | reverse complement strand
GTGTGTATGTGTGTATGTTGTATTGTTGTGTGTGTGTATGTATGATGTTGTGTGTATATGTGTTGTTGTTGTCTAGTGTTTGGTGTATGTATATGGTGATGTATGTGATGTAGTATGTATGTAGTATATATATATGTGTATTGTGTTTTATGTGTATATATATATGTATTTGTATTATGTATGTATATATGTTATGTGTATGTGTATGTTTTTGTGTGTTGTGTATGTGTATATGTTGTGTATGTATATGTATATGTGTATGTATGTATATGTTGTATGTATGTATGTGTATCATATGTGATATTTATTATTATGTATATATATATATGTATGTGTATGTATGTATGTGTATGTATGTATATGTGATGTTATGTATGATGTGTATGTGTATATATTTATTATATGTATATATATGTGTGATGTATATGTATGTATGTGTATATATATGTATATATATTATGTGATGTATGTATCGTGATATATGCGTGTCGTTCGTGCGTATGCGTGTATATGTATTATTGTATGTGCATGTAGTGTGTGTGTGTGTGTTGTGTGTGTTGTGTGTTGTGTGTGTGTGTGTTTTGTGTTTGTGTCTTGTGTTGTGTGTGTGTTTTGTGTGTTGTGTTGTGTTTGTGTTTTGTGTTGTGTGTGTGTTGTTGTGTTGTGTGTGGTGTTTGTTTGTGTGTTTTTGTGTGTGTTTTGTTGTGGTGTGTGTGTGACGTTGTGTGTTGTGGTGTGTTTGTGGTGTGGTGTCGTGTGCGTTCGTGTTGGCGTGTGGTGTGGTGTGGTGTGGTGTGCGTGTCGTGTTGTGTGTGTGTGGTTGTGTGTTGTTGTGTTGTTGTTTGGTTTTTTTGTTGTTGTTTGTGTGTGTGTGTGTGTGTTGTTTTGTTGTTGTTTGTGTTTTTATGTATGTTGTATGATGTGTTATGTATATGTATGTATATTATGATATGTGTTTGTATATGTGTTTATATGTGTATGTGTGTGTTATGTGTGTGTTGTGTGTGTATGTGTGTATGTGTATGTATATTGTATGTGTTATGTGTATGTATGTATCTATCTATGTATTTATTATGTATGTGTATTTATATATATTTTGTGTATTTGTATGTGTTATTATTTTATTTGTGTATATTATATATATATGTATATATGTATATATATATATATATGTATATATTTTATGTATTTATTGTTTTATGTGTGTATTGTGTATGTTTATGTATTGTGTATGTATGTATATTGTATGTATTGTGTGTTGTATTATATTATGTGTGTGTATGTATATGTATTATGTTGTGTATTATGTATTGTATGTTATGTGTATGTGTATGTGTTATATGTATTGTATGTATGTATATTATGTTATGTATGATATGTTATATATATATATATATATGTATGTTATGATTATATATATATTATATGTGTATATATATGTGTATATGTGTATATTATATGTTATGTTATTTATATGTATATGTATATGTATATGTGTATATGTTATATATGTTATATATATGATATGTATATATTTTATGTATTATATGTATTTTATGTTATATGTATATATTATGTGTATATATATATATATATTTATATATGTGTATATGTATTTATATGTTGGATATTGTATATATATATATGTATATGTATGTATATATATATATTATGTGTATATGTGTATGTTATATGTATATGTATGTTTGTGTTGTTGTGTGTGTGTGTGTATGTGTTGTTTGTCTTGTTGTGTGTGTGTGTGTGTGTGTGTGTTTGTTGTTGTGTTTGTTGTATTGTTGTATTTTGTGTTGTTTTGTGTTTTTTTTTTTTGTTTGTTTTTTTGTTGTTTTTATTTTTTTTTTGTGTTTTTTGTGTATGTATTTATTTTTGTTTATTTTTTTCTGTTGTCTTTGTGTTGTTTTTTTGTTTGTTTTTTTTTTTTTGTTTTTTTTTTTGTTTGTTGTTTGTGTTGTTTGTTGTGTTGTTGTGTTTTGTCTTCTGTCTTTGTCTTTGTCTTGTGTGTGTGTGTGTGTGTTTGTTGTGTGTGTGTTGTGTTTGTCTGTTGTCGTGTGTGTGTGTGTGTGTGTGTGTGTATTGTTGTTGTTTGTTTGTTGTGAGTGTTTGTGTGTGTGTGTGTGTGTGTGTGTGTGTGTGTGTGTTGTGTTGTTGTTTGTGTTTTTTTTGTGTGTGTTGTTTGTTGTGTGTGTGTGTGTTTGTTTTGTGTTGTTGTGTGTGTGTGTTGTGTGTGGTGTGGTTGGTTTTTTTGTTTGCTTGTGTGTGTATGTGTGTGTGTTGTGTGTGTTGTTGTGTTTTGTGTTTGTGTTGTGTGTGTTGTATTGTGTTGTTATGTGTGTGTGTGTTTGTGTTTTGTTTGTTTTTGTTGTTTTGTGTGTGTGTTGTATGTGTTTATGTTTTTGTTTTTTTGTGTTTTTTTTTTTGTGTTTGTTTTTTGTTTGTTTTTTTTGTTTTTTTATTTTTTTTTTTTTTTTTTATTTTTATGTTGTGTGTGTGTTTTGTGTGTGTGTGTGTGTGTGTTTTTGTTTTGTTGTTGTTTTTTTGTTGTGTGTGTTTGTGTGTTGTGTTTGTTTTTGTTTTTGTGTGTTTGTGTGTGTGTTGTTTTTGTGTGTTTGTGTTGTGTTGTTGTTGTGTGTGTGTTGTGTGTGTGTTTGTCTTGTGTGTGTGTGTGTCTGTTGTTGTTGTGTGTTGTGTGTTGTGTTGTGTGTGTGTTGTGTGTTGTGTGTGTGTGTTGTGCGTGTGCGTGTGCGTGTGTGTGTGTGTTGTTGTGTGTTGTGTATGTGTGTGTGTGTGTGTGTGTTGATGTGTGTGTGTGTGTGTGTGTGTGTGTGTGTGTGTGTGTTACATGTGTTGTTGTGGACTGTTTTTTGTGTGTGTGTGTGTGTTGTGTTTGTGTTTTTGTGTGTGTGTGTGTGTGTTTGTTTTTTTTAAATTCGTTTTATTGGGCATGCCCCATTATTACATTAATATTACATGCCTTAAACATTTATGTAACATACTATAACCAATATAACTATTTTAAAAATTACTAAATTGCCTAAAAGGTAGAAACATGTGGTATTAGAATTAATAGCAATGATATATGTTTAACGTATAAATTAATTATTACTTGATCGGATAATAATTATGCAATTCACAAGATAATTACTTTATACGATATTACAATTTGTAGTATCCTAAAAAATAATTACAACTGACTATAATAATACTAAAACTATTTTCAACTTAATTTGTTAATTGTGTTAAAGATTACAAGATAGAATAAAATAATAAGAAAATGAATATTAACTAATAACTATTAACTTAAAATGCAGAATATACAATCTTATACTGTATGTTAATCCCTAGTAACAATTGTTTGTAATATCTAATAAAACTATATTATTAGCATTGTAATAAAGTATGTATAATTGAATTATCTACACACATAAATTTTCAAATCGAATACTATTAATAAATTTTGTAAAGTGAAATAAATATTTTTCTACTAAGTCAGATTTTGAAACTGGCCAAATTCCACCTTTTGCTAAAATTTTATTTATTAATTCTTGTCTTTCACTATTTAACTTTGAACAATCAAATATTAAATGTTCAATATTTTGCTCTCCTAAATTACAAATACATTCAGAATCTTCTATAATGTTAAATCGTTTGAAATATGCTTTAAACCTTCCATGACTACTAAAAACTGTTGTCATATTTGCAGATTCTTTAAATTTACAGTTTATTCGGTTGAATACCGATGGAAAAAAAGATTTCGTATCTATGCCTTTTGTGCTATTTTTCCATTCTAAGTCCCATTCAACTAAACTCTTATAAGCTAATTCTTTTTTTATTTGTGGTTTCAAAATGTTATTATATTTAAATAAATCTACATTATTACTTGACGCAATTGCCAAGGACTTTACTAAATCTAAATTTTGATCTACTTTTGTATATAAAGAAAAATGAATGTTCCACTGTATTTCCTCTAAATTGCTTACTATTGCTCTGATTTTTTCAACTAAGTGGCCATGATTTTGATTATTTTTTAAAACATTTAATACTTTTTTTTTATATGTATATATTAAAATAGTTTTATCTTCATAATTAATGTTATTAAGCACTTGAATTCTTTCTAACGATTTAAAAACTGCCAATAAATCAGCTTGCTCTTCATTACAATATTGATTTAGTTGATACTTAAGTTTAAATTTAATAAATACATTTTCAACAATAAATACTCCTGCCCCTACAATTTGGTCTTCTTTGAAACCATAACAATGAATTTTATAGTTATATAAATGATTGTCGAACTCATTAAATTTCTTTATTTTAATATATTTAGCCGGATGAATCCAAAAATGATGTTCTAAGGGACTCTCAAATAAATAATCGTTATTTCCAATATTCCGTGTAATGTAAAATAATTTTGCAATTTCCCGTAAACTTATAAGAATTGGAGTAATGCCTGTTATTATACAAGAAGATTCGTATGAAATAGTTCTGAAACTTTTTGCTATTTTAATGTTTATTAAGCGCTGAACTCTTTCCAATTTTTTTCTATTTGTTTTCTTATTTAATGCTGTTTCCCATATAGCAACTCCGTAAGATAATAAAGGTAAAATTGCACCTTTATATATTGTTTTTAGTGCTTTTTGTTTTAAACCCCATTTCATTTTAGCGTTTCTTGATAATATTTGAATCACTTTTAAACAACTACTTGTAATATAATCAACATGTTTGTCAAAATTAAATTTACTATCGATAAAAATACCCAAGTATTTTAAATAATGAACTTGCTGTAAAACAATATTGTTTAGATATATGTTAATTGTAACGTTTTTACATCTTTTTTTTGTTATAAATAAAACTTTAGATTTATCTTCATTAAATGTGATTTTGTTATTATTTGCCCAGTTAATAATTTTTTGAATTTCAATATTGCTATAGTTTTCAATTTCCCTAAAGTTTGAACCACTGACTAAAACTAACAAATCATCAGCAAAAGCAATTACTAGAGTTTTTTTAGTAAAATTAATATTTAAGCAAGAGTTATACTGTAGATTCCAAAAACCAGGTCCACAGCATGAACCTTGCGGACATCCTTTACTTATAGTTCTAATAATTTTTTTATTATTGAATAAAGTAGCACTTCTATCACAGAAATAATTTTTTGTTAAATAATATAAATTAGAAGGACATTTCATATCTTTTAATTTTTAAAATTGCTGGCCACCATGCAGAATCGAAGGCCCTTTAACATCTAAACTTATTATTGCAACATCTTTTTAATATTGAGATTTTGTTAATAAAATTTCTAACCAAATGTAGAGCATCTAAAGTACATTTTGAGGAATAAAACCAAATTGATTTGAATTTAGTAATTTGTTTTATTTACGTGGTGCATAATTCTGTTAATTAAAAGTTTTCTAAATTTTTCCTTCTACATTTAAAAGGCTTATAGGTCTAAATTTAGAAACATCATTAGAGTTTTCTTTACCTGGTTTTAATATCGGGATAATTAATGCATTTTTCCATTCATTGGGGAAATAAGAATTTTTAAGACATTTGTTGTATATGCTCGTTATAAAATTTGGGAACATTTTGAAAACCTCACACATAATTTCATTAGTTATACCATTTGGGCCAGGTGATTTTTTACTTTTCAATTTATCAATAATTTCTTTAACTTCTAATTTATTAAACTCACAATCATTATTTTCATCTAATCTCTCATTTATTTCTATTCTAATATTCTTATGATAATTATTGTCATCTTCTACCATATCCTTTGGGACAAAATAATCCATCATATAATCAAAAGTGTTATCAGCATTGGTAAATTGTCCATCAATTTTAAAACTGTACTTAATATAACATTTTTTAATTTTCCTGCAGCAATTTTGTAAATAGAATTCCAAGGTTTATGTCTCCTATTAAGTTACAAAATTTTTTCCAAGAATTCAATTTTCTTGATTAATCATACGTTGATATTTTGCTTTTCATTGTGATAAATTAATTTTCTTTGCATTCTTAACTCTTCATTTGAAATCGTTTTTTGATATATTCTTCTACACGCGTTCATTTTTTTTCTTAGTGATGTTAAATTTTCAGACCACCATGGAACAGATTTGTATTTATTAAATATTTTTCTTGAATTAGAAATTCTAAAGGATCGTATACAGGCTTCATTAACAGCATTACTATATTCTTTTATAAACTCTTCAAAATCAACAGTACTGTGGACCTTATTACTTAACTCTAAGTCTAGGTTCCTAACGGATCCACAATTTAAATGGTTAAAAAATTGTTCAGTTAAATGTCGATCAAACTCTTTCCAATCCTCCTGTTGAACAATAAATCTAATATTACAGTTCTTATCACTAATATAAACAGGATTGACATTTGAAATACTAAAACTTATTAAAGAATGATCTGAACAACTTTCTTCTTCACCAATTTTCCAATTTATAATATAATTACACGCAAAATTGTTCACAACAGTCAAATCAATACAACTTTTTCCTCTAATAGTTGAGAACGTTGGAATATTATGATTATTATTTACAACTAAAAGATCATTTACAATTAAGAAGTCTTCCATGATTTTTCCTCTTGAGTTAGTCAAAACATCATTCCATCTTTTACACCTAGCATTGCTGTCTATAGCTATTATAACTTGTTTAGAGCTTGAAAAATATAAAGCTTTGGTTAAATTGTGTAAACTTATTTCAATATCTAAAGTAATATCAAAATAAGCACTTATTAAACAAAATTTGGAGTCTCTAAATGTAATTTCTATTACGACCAAGTCTTCACTCGAAAGTTGTGTTATTAATATTGCACTTATTTCACAATTAGTTATCGCAATAGCAGCTCTCTTTTTAACATTTCCATTACAATAAATTTTATAATTTATCGGTAAACCAACTATTTTATTATTTATATTATACGGCTCTTGAAGAAACGCTATATCAATTCCATTTTCACTAATCAAATTTACTAAATTGGCAGACGCCGTTCTTGAGTGCTGCATATTTAATTGGTAACACTTTAAATTTTTATTCAATATATTTATTTGTTTATTATTATCTGTCATAATTAATAATCAGTAAATTCTTTAATTTTTTTATTAAAAGCTAAACGTGAAGGGCAATTTCTGTCTTTAGCACTATGATTAATTTGAACGTTACCAATTCTACTATATCTATTATAATTTATACAATTCCAACATTTAAAATCTTCTTTGTTAGTAATATTACATTCTTTTTCCATGTGATTCTCTCCGCATAAAGGACAAGTACATTTGCCTTTACAAAATTTTGCTGTATGGTTAAATTTAAAACAATTATAACATTGTCTTAATCCTATATAGTCTTCCATAAAACATACCTTCCATCCCAATTTAATTTTTTTATTTATCAATAATAACTTTCGGTTTTGAGGACTAACTTCGATAATTAAATTTTTAGTTTTATTAGTATGATTTTGAAAAATAAACTT
>JARFJB010000512.1:1232500-1275000 GCA_036346205.1 Vesta saturnalis | reverse complement strand
TAAATAAATTAAAGATTCATACACACAAAAATTAGCATACATCTTTGCAATATTAATATATTAACTGCTTTCTAACGACTTGCTAAGATGGCCAAGGGTAAAGGTCACTTCAGATTCAAGGTCCAGGTCTTGAATTTCATCTTGGAATTTCTTCTGGGTTAAGATCGCTAATAGACTAATGTAAAATGTTCCATGTCTCGTTTACGTAATAGTTACTAAAGCGTCAAGGAATATTAGAAATGCAGTTCATGACCATATATATTCTGCTAAAATACAATCACGCTCTACATGTTATTGTCATATATTTTTTGTTGAAGCCATTAATAATGTCGCACAAACAATTTGTAAGTGGTTATGCAATTTTGCAAAACGTTATCATACTGTATTGCATTCTTTAATACTTAATATACATATACAGGGTGTGGCGCGAAGAGCTTTGATTAAAAGTAATGGCGGATACAGTTATGTTAAAAATCTGAGATTATGAAGCTGTAGGTTTTGGATGACGCTGAGTTCAAATATAATATTGTCCTGGATGTGGCACTTCCATTTATACCGGGAGTAGACGTCAACTTTGTTAGTTTAAATGGAACCTAATATTTTTTATTTTATTTTCAAATTCTACATTAAATTCTAGATAAAATGTATGCACAATGTACTATACCAAAAATGAAGTATTTTTGAGATATTACGATTTTTTTTTAATTTTTAAAAAAATCCTAGTTCACATTGAATAACGATATCTCCATTAATAACGAAGCTAGTGACGTGAAATTGTAACCAATAAACAAAAAGCGCTTGTCCGTTAACTCCATAGATCCATCTCATTGATATTTCATACTGGGTGTTTTAAAATTAGCCGCCAACATGCATAATTTAAATCATTTATAAGTTGCTTACTTTAAATAGAACACCCTGTATTTTATTACATTTTCCGCTGTATTTTTTTAAGCCAATTCGTTTGGTATCAGTATTCCCTATACCTAAACCCAACCACTTTTGAGATATTTCATTATCTTAGTTAAAACATAACAACACTTAATTATTTCAACATTAGTAAAGGGTAGGCCATGGCTCTCAAAGATTTGATAGTTAGAACGTTATTTATTTATGTTGTTTTGACAGTTTTCTTTACCAGTTTGTATTTCATAGTAAATAATGGCAAATGTAGGATTTACTAATGATGATTTTTTAAATCTTATTATTATTTACGGCGAGTCTAATAGAATTGTTGAACGGATTTGCCGTGCTTTTGCAGAAAGATATCCAAATCGACCAAATGCAACTGGTGATATTGTAAGAAGATTGCTTAAAAACTGCCGTCAGTTTGGTCAATTTAAGACCAAAATTAATAAAAATAAACCACCAGTGGACAATGACATAAACGAAATTAATGTTTTGGGTTATTTTACGGCCTCTCCAAATGCCTCCGTTAGAGATTGTGAGAGAGATCTTACTTTGTCGTCGAGAACAATTCATCGCATTTTAAAAAAAACACAAGTGGAAAAAAAATCGACATAATTCACATTTTTGGTCTAATGAAAATCCACATGTTAGTAGAGAACGTTATTTCCAAGATAGTTGGAGTTTTAATGTTTTTTGTGCAATAAAAGACAATAAAATTTTAGCATTAAAATTTTATGGTGAAAATTTAAATGGTACAAGATATTGCCACATTTTAGAAGAAGCCATACGACCGGCGTTACATACTTTAAGAAATGGAGAGGCGGATTCAGCTTGGTATCAGCAAGATGGACCACCTCCTCATAACTTTGGGCCTGTTGCTCAGCATCTTTACGACGTGTTTGATGATAGATGGATTGCCAATCAAGGTCCGTTTCGTTGGTCAGCTCGCTTTCCTAATTTGGCTCCTCTAGATTTTGATATTTGGGGTTACATTAAAAATCAGGTATTTTCCAAACCTGTTACGACAAAGGAAGATATGATGCAGAGACTCTTACTTGCTTTTAATTTTCTAACACCCGACCATATTCCCAGAATTACAAGACATAACTTAATGAAAAGGATTCATAAATGTTCAGAAGTAGATGGTGCTAATTTTGAACACTTATTATAAAACTTTTTTTGTTTAATATTACATTTAGTTATTTTTGTTTGTAAGTTATCTAATTAAATTAATACAAAATACCTAGTCAACGTTTTTAATTATATCCACAATTAATAATCCTTTCAGGCTATTGGTTACTTTTCAAAATTAATAACTTATGAAAAAAATAACCAAATATCACTTTAAATAATGGAAATCATGGCCTACCCTTTACTAATGTTGCAATAATTAAGTGTTGTTATGTTTTAACTAAGATAATGAAATATCTCAAAGGTGGTTGGGTTTAGGTATAGGGAATACTGATATCAAACGAATTGACTTAAAAAAATACAGCGAAAAATGTAATAAAATACAGGGTGTTCTATTTAAAGTAAGCAACTTGTAAATGATTTAAACTGTGTATGTTGGCGGCTAAGTTTAAAACACCCTGTATGAAATATCAATGAGATGGATATATGGAGTTAACGGGCAAGCGCTTGTTGTTTATTGGTTACAATTTCACGTCACTAGCTACGTTATTAATGGAGATATCGTTATTCAATGTGGACTAGGATTTTTTCAAAATTTTTAAAGAAATCGAAACATCTCGAAAATACTTCATTTTTGGTATAGGACACAAAATTTATCTAGAATTTCATGTAGAATTCGAAAATAAAATAAAAAATATTAGGTTTAATTTAAAATAAAAAAGTTGACGTCTACTTCCGGTATAACCGGAAGTGCCACATTCAGGACAATATTATGTTTGAACTCAGCGTCATCCAAAACCTATAGTTTCGTAATTTCAGATTTTTAACATAACTGTATCCGCCATTACTTTTAATCAAAACTCTTCGCGCCACACCCTGTAGATGCTAACCTACAAAAAATTGTAAAGCTGTCCGCTTCTACAAAATACCGATAATACCATTTAAGCATTTTCAATCCAGCTTTAATTAATTTTTAAACTTAGCTTGCTTTATGTTAAGACACGTTATAAAGAAAAGTTATGTAAAACTAAATTTTCTTTATGTCTGCACATTTTCATATCAAATTAATTGCTATTCAAATATTGAAAAAATTCGAGCTATCTATATATTGCAATTTTTATATCTCTACGGCTGAAGTTCTCTCAAAACTTATTCACACGCGCACACACACACGCACGCGCGCGCGCGCGAGCACACACTAACACAGACACGCGCGCACACACACACACACACACACACACACACACACACACACACACACACACACACACACACACACACACACACACACACACACACACACACACACACACACACACACACACACACACAACACACACACATCCACGCACGAACGGGCGCACCACGTGCGTGCACATGCACGCACACATACATGCACCCACTGACATCACGGCCTATCTTGGCGAAACTTTTTCAAACGTTGTAAAATTAGCTAATAAGTCGATTTAGCGTTAGTAAAAAGAAGTCTATCGCATAAACTTCTATACGTGTATATGTACATGTAGGTTGGAAGGTAAAAGGCTGTAATCGTTACGGAAACGAGTAGTAGTAGTTAACGTATCTAGAGTGGGTTTGTTACCACTAGAGATGTGATCATTGGTTTATCGTTTATTGACGCATTGATTTACAAAAACAAATAATAAATGCATGTGTGCTAAATAGAGTTTAACATGTAATGAACGATAAATTGTGTTTAACAAATTTTCATATGCATGGTCTGTAAACCCAAAAGTTCAGTATTGGAATTATGAGTTTAAACCATAAAAGCTTACACTATCATAATGCAAAAATTTGACATTAACGACTACAGAAGTTATCAACACATATACAAGGTGAGTTACAGTTTCTGCCTTACTTGGTAAATTTAAATGTACAGATATTAATAAAATACTTATCTTTTTTTGGGTTTTTTAATGGTGTATTTTAAATTATGCAATCTAAACGTTTCGATAACACTTACAGTAATATCTATTAAAATTGTTAAAGATGTTATAAACAATGTTGTCAAAGTTGAAAAATTAAAACACAAACATCAGCCTGCTATTAATATTGCAGTTTGAGAAACGTATAAAGCCATCTTGAGAATTAAATTTTAGTAATGAAAACGACAATGAAAAATGTCGGCCAAAACACACATTTAACAAAATTTAATCAAGTTATTATGTAAGCGTAAATTGAAAAATTTCAATTTCAAAATGATAGAAGCATTCACAAATATACACATGACATCAAATAATATAATCAAGTTAAGTCTAACAAAGAGATATCTTTGTCAATAAGTGCAAGTGTTATTAACAATGAAAAGCATAATACAGAACGTTTTTTGTATTTTTTTAATTTTAATCTTAATTTCAACTAAACCTATTTAGACGGAGATTTTCTACTTGTCTATTAAAATTATTAGGATGTTTATATATTTCAATAGCTTCACGTTGTAAACGAATATAATAATGGTTTGTCTTGACAATATTCTTATATTGTCAAATTGAATGTCATTATTTGGATTATTTAAGGCATGGTCAGCCACCGCATACTTCTGTGTTTGACCTAATCTACAAAATCTCATATGTTCTTTACGTCCTGTATCAAAGCTACGTTTGGTAGTTCCAATGTATACTTTTCCACATGAACAAGATAACTTATACACTCCGGAAGATGATAATGGGTTTAAAACATCTTTAGGTGGACTTAAATGTCCTTTAATTTTTCTTGCAGGTTTAAAAATAGTCCTAATGCCATATTTAATTAAGATTTTTTCAATTCTATCTGTAACATTAGCTATAAATGGAAGAAAAGCAGTACCAACATTAAGAACTGGTGTTCTTTAAGGTTACGCCTAGAAGGTGTAATAACATTATTAATATCTGTAAGTGAATATCCATTATCTTATAAGGATTTTATAAAATATTTATATTCATCCTTCAAAAATTCAGTGTCACAAATTCGTTTTGCTCGATCTACTAAAGATTTAATTACACCCATTGTTTGACATGGATGGTGGTTGGATAATTTATGAAGGTATCTATCAGTGTGTGTCGGCTTCTGTAGTTGAAATTAAGATTAAAATTAAAAAACTACAAAAAACGTTTTGCATTATGCTTTTCATTGCTAATAACACTTGCACTTATTGACGAAGATATCTCTTTGTTAGATTTAACTGGATTATTTTATTTGATGTCATGTTTATATTTGTGAATGGTTCTATCATTTTGGAACTGAAGTTTTTCACAACTTTACACTTACATCATAACTTGATTAAATTTTGTTAAATGTGTTTCTTGGCTGACATTTTTCATTGTTAGCTTTCGCCGTTAGAGAGTGTTCTGGTTTGTCATCTTTAAGACAGTTGAACAATTTTTAATTTTTATTGACCTAGTTATTCTTTATTAAAATTTAATTCTATAGTTGGCTTTATACGTTTCTCAAACTGCAATATTAATAGCAGGCTGATGTTTATGTTTTAATTTTTCAACTTTGACAAAATTATTTATAACATCTTTAACAATTTTAACAGATATTACTACTGACGAAGATAACTGTAAGTGTTATCGAAACGTTTATATTGTATAATTTAAAATGCACCATTAAAAACCCCAAAGAAGATAAGTATTTTACTATGTGTGATAATGGTAAAAGTTTACATTTTCATACAGATATTAATGATTGTCGTGGCTTTCATTAATGAAATACGACGGCTAGGGGTGAATATGCACAGTAGTCAGGTTTTAAGAAGCCGAATAACGGTGAACCTTTGTACAACAAGGTGATATCCGACAGGCCTAAACCCATAAACTGTAGCCAGGTCCGGGCCCTCATGGGCAACTCGTACGTTGCCGCAGAGTTTTGCCGCAACCTCTGGAATATTTAAAAATTTAAACTGTTTTCTCTTTTATTAATTTTCACGATTGAATTATTTTTGCAATTAATAAAATATGAAGCAAATTGATCTGGTTAAAGAGGAAAAAAGAAACTTTCCGGATAAGAAAACTTATTAAACAAACGAAAACGAGACGAAAACTTAGAAAAAACTAATGAAAAATTAACTAACCATTTATCAAGAAAACACAGACCTTCTATCTACATCAACGGCGAATTAGAAAATGAGTCAAGTAGCAGCCAAATGGTGTCCGATTTCTTGTTTCCCACAGTATGCTCAACTGCTGGAAAAGAAATTTGAAGGTAGCGTCATCTTTAGCTACAATCAACTTCTAGCAAAGAATGTAAACTTGATGGCGGTGAAGAGAAACTTTTGCCACTTTCTGAATATCCAGGGTTATGGCCAAATTCCCCATCATTTTCAATTAGTAGTGGATACTGGACCAGGTCATTAATAGGTTAAACATCAGATTTACCCTAAAGACAGATAAGGACGTAAGTTTTCTGACAAGTATTTTACTAGAATTTAACATAACAATGAAAAAGTTAAACGAGAGTAGTTGTTATATTTTAAAGAAAAGAATTCTGTATATTGTTTTTATTGCATAATCTTGAAAATCCTGCGAAAACTATAAAATTAAGTACCGATAATGGGTTAAATGATTGGTATCATTTAAGTGAACATTTAAGTTACTACGAAAAAATTAAGTTACATTTCCAGAATTTGAAGCAATGGATAGATCTTTTAAATCGAATGGAAAAGAATAAAACTATAGGTTCTGAAGCACAAAAGATATTCAATAGAGAAACAAAATATTGGCATGCCGGTATCGAGTGTATTTTTTATACGATTCAATTTTTGGATGAACATGTCAACCGGGCTCAAATGAAAGCGCACAAGAATATGTCTCATTATCTTGGGGACAAAATCCAAAGCGAAGTTATAACTTTGTTAGGAAGTAACGTTAGATCTAGTACTTTAAACATGGCAAAAAAAGCTAGTTATTTTTCTATCATCCTCGACTGAACAGGTTGTCCCATTTTCGTATGTTTTACGGGGTATCTCGCTTAGTTTTTAGGTTAGAACCTTGCGGTTTTCGCGACACCGTGCTATTTTTTAATGAAACCAAAGATGCACTAATCAAATTTGCCATAGCCATCTTAGTTTGTGTGCTATAGGGTGATTTTTGGCGTACTCAGATTTTCTTTAGAGGTCACAGTTTTTGAGATATTGACATAACCTATATATTTTTTTTAAATCTTTTTCCCCTTGCCAAGAGCTTTTCGAAAATATAGCATAGTGTATATTTATTTTTATAAATAACGTGACAAAATGATTTTTTCCTATAATTTACATTGATAATAGTGGATAGCCATGGGTAACCATGGTAACGCAAAAAACAAAATAATTAACGTTCTGCCATTACTTAGGTATTTGATTTTTGAAGTTTCTGCTTCTCTCAAATTATGCCTGGTTACATTTTCCCAAATTTAGTGCTGATATTTATTGTTATTCGTTGTTTTTGTTTATTGTTATCGTTATTGTTCTTGTTATTGTTATTGTTTAATTATTTTTTAATATGGCTCGAAACCAAAAATTTGAAAACTTTGAGAAACATGATATGAATACCTGCTTCATATTATCTAATGAAAACGCAGACCAGGCCTTAGAACTCTATCTGAACAGGTCAGTTAATCTTTACCTTAAAATTTGTATTTATTTTATATACCTATTTTGTCATATGGACATCCCGAAAGAAGACAACCCGACAGAAGAATATTTCAAAAATTAAAATTTAATCTTTGCCAACATGGATGTTTTGACAAACCTCGACCCCGAGTTTACAACAAAGAGAACAAGGAATCAGAGATCAACGTTTTAGCAGTTGTTCAAGCCACTCCTGAAACCTCGTGCAGGAAAATAGATGAAGAGACCTATGTGTCTAAAACAACAGTGCAAAGGATTTAAAAAAAATATAAATTCAAACTCTACAAGTATAAACTTGTTCATCATCTGCACCCTGGTGATGCTGAACGTAGATTGGAGTTCCGCAATTGGTTTATAAATATGAAAACTCAGGGAAATAATTTGGTCAGACGAGGCACATTTCACAACTTCGGGAATTCTTAATAGACACAACTCGCCATTTTGGAGTCAAGAAAAATAGCTTACAAGATTTATGAAGAAAACCTAAACTCTAATGGGTACTTACAAATTCTACAAGAAAAAACTATGAACATTTTAGAAGATATTCCACTGGCTCAACTGAACGGTATATTCTTCCAGCAGTATGGGACTCCAGCCCACAATGCTAGAATAATACAAAACTGGCTAAATGAACGTTTCCCCAGGAGATGAATTGGAACAAATGGAGCTATTCGATGGCCACCACGATCACCGGATCTCTCGGTTTTGGATTTTTTGTGGGAGTATTTAAAGAATAAAATTTATTCAAGGCAATATGCCAACAAGCAACAATTAAAAATTGCAACGGAAAATGCTTTTGCAGAATTACGAAGACAATCATTTATTTTGGAAAATGCTATTAAAAGAATTTATAAACTTTATGAAACTTGTAGCAGACATAATGGTCTGCAATTTGAACAATATTTGTGATTAATTAATTATTTTGTTTTTTATCAATGTAAATTATAGAAAAAAAAAATCATTTTGTCACGTTATTTATAAAAATAAATATAGACTATGCTATATTTTTGAAAATCTCTTGGCAAGGGGAAAAAGATTTTAAAAAATATATAGGGTGTCCCATTAAAAAAAAGTAGGTTATGTCAATATCTTATAAACTGTGTCCTCTAAAGAAAATCTGAGTATCGCCACTGGATTCTATGTAAAAAAATCTACAAATATCAGTTTTTACTTTTTTAATATGTCTGACAATAACAGAGTTACAGGGGATGACTGAAAATGCAATTTTTCCAAAATCACCCTGTAGCACAAAAACCAAGGTGGCTATGGCAAATTTGATTAATGCATCTTTGGTTTCATTAAAAAGTAGCACGGTGTCGCGAAAACCGCAAGGTTCTAACCTAAAAAATAAGCGAGATACCCCGTAAAACATACGAAAATGGGACAACCTGTACACCCGATGTCAGCCACCAAGAACAGGTTTCAGTATGTATCAGATTCGTCAATCTAAACGATTCGGGAATTAGTATTTTTGTTCTGTTACTCATGTTACCAGTGAAGGTTTAACAAATTTTTTGTGATCGACGTTAGAAAATTATGGATTAGGTGTTTTTAATTTACGCGGTCAAGGCTACGACAACGAGGCAAACATGAAGGGTAAGCATAATGGTTTACAAAAAAAAATTTAAATATCAATCTAAGAGCATTCTTTGTGCCCAGTTGTAACCATAGTTTGAACCTTTGTAAATTTTTTTCTATAGTTCAGTAACTTTATAACTATTTTTATGCTTCAACCCATCGATGGGAGATTTTGAAAAAACATATATCAAATTTGACTTTAAAGCCGTTATCAGATACCAGATGATCGAGCCCCATTGATGCTATACCATCTTTAAGGTATCAACTAGACGAAATATACCAAGCGCTTTTTGAAATTACTTCTGCGCAAAATTTTGATAATGTAGTTATGGCATTTGCTAAAAAGTTAAAAAAATTTGAATTTGTATGCATGATGATTTTGTGGCTTAATATATTAAGCAAAGTTAATATAGTGTCCAAAATTTTACAAACTTAAAATTTTAATATTGTACAAGCGTGTGCTGGTTTAAGTAATTTAATTGATTAAAAAAAACTGTCATTTAGATAAGTTTTAATGATTTATTAGAAGAAGCTAGGAAAGTCGCGATTTTATTAGATATCGATCCAAAATTTAAAGATGAAGGCGTTTTAGGACCTCGAAAAGTTACAAAACATTTTAGTTACGAAGGTGACGATGAACCAATACAAAATGAAGAATTAAAATTTAAAGTACATTGTTTATTTAATTTGATAGATTTTACTACAACATCTTACAACGATAGATTCGAACTGTTATCTGCCCATGCGGCAATTTTCAAATTTGTATGAAATTTACCAGTCACTCTGAATCGGAACAGGTAGAGTTTTGTACAAAACGAGGTTATATTAAGTGATACAAATCGAAATGAATTTTATATAAATGGGATAGAACTTATGCAAGAACTACAGTTTTTGCAGAATTTTGAGAAAAGTGTCACTTATTTGCCAATTACTACCCTAAATTACATTGTAACCAATAATTTACATTATTCCTACCCAAACATTATTGTGGCATTACGAATTTTATTGACAATGCCAGTTTCCATAGCCACAGCGGAAAGATCGTTTTCCAAACTAAAAATTATTTACGTTCTACTATGGTACGGTAGCGATTGGAACATGATGCCATCATTTCAATCGAGTCTACTTTAATTCAAGAGAGATAGAAAAGTTAATACAACAACTTTCAAATAACAAAGCGTGTAAAGTCCAGTTCTGTTAAAATATGTTCAATGTTCCAATAATTTTGTGTAAAATTTTTAAAGTTTAAAATTACTGTATAATGTTATTTTAAAAATAATTTTATCCATTATATAACATCCCATGTTCATTTCTGTTAACAGTTTCGGGAAGTATTCGATTAATTTAGCTTGAAAAATGTGTGCACGATAGAAGTTAAAACAGAAAAAAATTCTACTATTTTATAACAAAGTTTGTTAATTTTTTTATAACAATGTATAGAGACGCACTTTTTGTGTTTGCACGAAGGCGCCCAACAATGTTGGCGCGCCACTGACTGTAACGCAGTTTTTATCCGAATAATCAAGAAATCTAAGGTAAAACTGTAAATGGTTGCAGGTTTGTAATTTCTTGCAAAATACCATAGACAACCCCTTTCTCTTATTTTAGGCAGCGTATTGTTTTATTATTATTAAATGTTACTTAATTTTAATTACCACAGCATTTACCTAGCAACAATTTTTCATAATGATTCACAATGCGAACGGTTTAATTAAATTTCATGCGTTCGTTCAATTAATAAATTTGCTAATTATACTATTTAATCAGTTAATTTTATTGGTAGCGGAAACTTTGGATCGCTACACTTACCAAAACTTCAATAAAGCAAGTGTTAACATTTTTGCGATAATGTGCTAAAGTTTCAAAAAGGGTTAGCACGTATCACCGATGTGATGGTAATAAGGCTGTAGGAAGGAGGGTAGTTATAGTTATTGTAATGAGCCCTTTTTGAATCAATCCCTTAGTCAATTATGTTGCCACGGGTTTTAGGTCCACCTTTGGAGTCGTCTGGGTTCTTTTATCAAAATAACTCAATAACTTAATCAAATATAACACAACGAAAGTGTAGTGAACGGAGTATTACGTTATGTTAGACTCCTGAGGCCGAATCTGATCGTGTTTCCTAAAAAAAATACGGGTAGTAATAGGGTTAGGGCTTTACTAAAATCCTGAGTGAATTTCGGTCATAAATCGCGTGACGAAAGTGTATTTAGACTATGGTGTAAGGTTTGGTCTAACACGGGAGCACGACGATTCTATAAACAATCAATTACTTTATTTTCTTTTTTAGACGTTTATAAAAGGAAACTTTTCACGGTGGTTTCTTTGTGCTTTACATTACAATAACTGTGGCACTTGGTAAATTTATATAAACGGTGAAGATGCTCTACAAAAAGAATAGGACAAGACGATCGACCTTTAGCTTTAGCTTTATCCACATAAGCCATCATGTCCGACAGTGTAAATACATCATTGTTAGCTAGCTGAACGAATTAAACAAAAAAGTGACCTTATTGACATATTAAGTGCATGAAAAAATACCAATATCTTTAAATTCAAACGTGGTGTTAAATCAGTTCTTAAAAAATAAGTTTGCAAACAAATTGTGAAAATCTAGAATGTATCAGAAAACATTGTGCAAATGTCGACCGTACCTGTGGAGACCTCTGTAACTTCAAAAGTTAACGTTAAAACCAGCAACATAAAATCTGCACAGGTAAATCAAACAAACAAACATTTAAATATTGATAGCGATAAACAATCAGCACAGAATGCACACTTCGTTGATCCTGAGAAAAGCAAGATGAAGAATGAACCTCCTTCGTCTAGTACCGTTCACGATAAACACTTAAATAAAACTCAAGCACAAAGTGTTAAGGGATGCAGCCAAAAAACATCAAAAATACAAGGTGTTGAAAAGTTAACTTATATTTACGTTGGAAAAGTTCGGAGAGAAGTTGACGAGGAGACCTTTAAAGATTATCTAAAAGACGAGTTCGCTGGTATAGAACTGCATACCAGTAAATTGCTTTAAAAAGGTAAAAATAATAGTTTTAAAGCAAATGTTAAATATGAATCTAAGGAACGCCTGTATGATCCCAAAATGGCCTGTAAACGTGGTTGTAAAAGATTATGTGTTTTTTCGGGTGTCCGAAAGGTAATCATAATAATGTAAAAAAAACTTCAGCTCTCCGACTCACCATCACATGACCAAACATTATCTATTATGTACTTAAATATTCAGGCTATAACAAATAAAATTGTCCAATTGGAACATTACCTTACGATGTAATATGCATCAGCGAACATTGGAAAAATTCAAATTCTTTTGAATGCCTCATTTTAAATAAGTTTGTAGTGTCGACTTACTTCTGCAGGAAAAACGTAAACATGGTGGTGTTTGCATTCTGGTTAAAAAAGATATTGACTATGAATTACTTAATTAGATAATAAGATAAGATAAGATAAGATAAGATAAGATAAGATAAGATAAGATAAGATAAGATAAGATAAGATAAGATAAGATAAGATAAGATAAGATAAGATAAGATAAGATAAGATAAGATAAGATAAGATAAGATAATAATAAATTTGATAAGACAGTGGTTAATGTAAGTAGTAAGACAACATCTTGGCCGCCATTTTGTTGTTTGTGACGTCATTTGACCATGGAAATTCCCAAGGTTGCCCACGTGGCTGGCCTCGGGTTTGACCTTAAGGCTGACCTCGGGTGCGGTCTTGGGGTTGACCTCGGGCGTGACCTTCGGCTAGCCAAGGTTAGGACCTCCGCCGGAAATTTGAAATTGAGTAAGAGTCTCAACTCTGGCTTGTAAGATAGGGTCTGAGCCCCCTGATTTGTATGTGTATTCCATTCTATTCTAATAAGAGGCCCTAGCCTCGTAAGACAGGTGTATATAGACCGCGTAATGTAAATCTATAAATTAAATATGAATGAATATGGTTAAACTGTATTATTGATATCCAACTGAAGCAGATGGCCTTGATATACATATTTTAAAGTTAACATATGTTTATGTCTATTTCTATCCATCTAACATGAAGTTTAAACGTCATTCTGACATGGATAACTGTTAAAAAAATATTATCAAAATTATTACATTTTTTTAATAACGGAAATTCTGCTTATATTTTACCTTGAGATATTTTACATTGTTACTAATTTAACGAACCGCTAACATATATTTTCAATGTTTGAGTTAATTACTATTGGTACCTAGTAAATTACATATAATTCCATGAAACTGTATTGCTATATGTACACTATAAATACGTACACTTGAGTTTAGCTAATTTAGTTTTGTTCTGAAGAGCATTGCGTTATCATCGTTAAGGAGTTTTTAAGTGTTAATAAAATTTTGGGTTTGTTCCGCTCCGGTATGTTAACGAAAGAGTAGATGAAAAAAACATACAATATGATTAATTATAAGATGTGTGAAAATGACACTATCGACTCGATGGAGGAGTACAATGATTTTGTGGAGGCTGTACGGAGAGTTGGTGGAGTGTAAGCATATGTGTATTTTATTTTTCGGTTTAATTATTTTTTTTTAAGCCCCGCTAAAGTAAACGTGGAGGGAGTGTTGAAGACCACAGCAGCAGCAGCGGGGGATTCGAGTATGATAACGGTATGCCTTCTAATTTTCTATTGTTTCGTTTCATGAGTGAGTGCACTACAGGGGTTGCAACAGGACCAATTGGGTTCAGGCCTGCCAATCCAGCAGCAAGAGACCGGACCATCCTCATATTCAATCATTTCAAAATCATTAAGTTCATATACTATAGCAGTTTATAATTAGCGAATAGGTAATTCGGTTTACTTTGAGGGTCCTAGGGAACCGGACAGAGTATTTTTTTAATTTAGTACTAGAAGACGAGCACTATAATGTCATTACCAGTCTCACTTCAGCGTTTACTTGTGGTTATTACAGTGAACAACGCAAAAAACGTGGTAATAAAAAAACAGCATGTGAAATGCTTGTATCAGTGTCCTTGTCATCAGAAGCCATCATGTTCCATTCAAAAGCAGAAAATTGTTTGCAATGATTGCAAGAGATTTTTTACGGACAGGTATTTCTTAAAAACCACAAGGACACTGACCTATGTAAAATCCATTGAAGTAGAGGGTAAACATAGATGAGGTTACAGCTATTGCGCCGCGTGCAAGAGCCAAAAACCTATTGGACACCTTTGCTATATGTCCGTTAACAAGGTTCGAGGTGACACTGGTGAAGGTAAAGCATCTATGATTATCTTTTACGATTTGTAGTGCACGCATGAGAAGGTGTATGAGGGGGCGAATGATAGATTTGCTCTGTTTGTATCCTCATCCGACAATCTGGATGAGCAATGTCCGATGTGTATCGAAAGAGTGCACATTTTCATGAAAGATCCAGTTGAATTGTTTCTGTTGTATGTTGCCGAGAAAGCGCGAAAATTTTAATGTGTATAACACGAAGGGGTACGATGGCTGTTTTGTGATTAAATGCATGCTGGATAATTATAACCGGTGGAGTCCCAAGGTCATCTCCAATGGTGTGAAACTAATCTCCATTCAATGGGATGATATCAGGTTTAATGATTCCCTTAATGTCAAACCATCACCACTCTCGACATTTCTGAAAACTTTCAATTTTCCCGAGTCCAAGGGACATTTTCCATTTCTCTTCAACACATCCGCAAATCAGAATTATGAAGGTCATTTATTTGCACTTGAATATTATTGTCAAGATCAGATTTCGACGAAAGATAGGCAAACACTTTTAGATTGGGACGCGACTGGGACCCAAAGTAATTATGTTTTTAAGATGGGTGAAGAGATTGTGAAGTATTGTCTGATGGATGTTAAGATCCTCGTTAAAGGCTGTATTAGTTTCTGGTCGACTTTCACGACCCAAAATAAAGTCGATCGGTTTGAAGTCAATCACAATTGCTAGCGCCTGAAACAAAGTATTTCCTCAAAGAGAGAACAATTGAGCTCATTCCGAAAGGCGGCTACAGACGTGCCGAAAAACAGTCAAAAGTCTCAGTACAGTGGTTACGTTGGGTGGAACATTCACAACAAGTGACCATATAGCATGCCGGAAAAGCTCGTGAGTTCCGAACTCCTGAATGTGTTAAAGTTGACGGTTATTGTGTCGAGTAAAATACAGCTTACGAGTTTCTTGGATGCTATTAGCACGGTTGCGAGGAGTGTTTCCCCAACTGTATGTAAATACATCCATGTTTGCCCGAAACGAAAACATGACTGCACGATCTCAGTTTCTACGACGCGCGGTTATAATCTAGTGGAAATGCGTGAATGCGATTTTAAAAAACTAATACTTGCAAACGATTAATTAAGATCGTTTATACAGAACCTAGGCGGACAAAATGACGAACCTTTAAATCCACAAGTTTTACGGTGGGCGCACTAATGCTATCAAGCCCTATCATCCTGTTTTGCCTCTAAAAATGCATGGCGAGTTGATGTTTTTGCTATGTAGGATTTGTGCTGTAGAGATAAATTAAGGGGAATGTGGGCATAGTGGACCCTAGCGTTGTTTCGTAGGAACGTTTGTAGCGGACGAGTTGCGTAAGGCTATCACTAAAAACTATAAAGTTATGGATGTTTTTGAGTTTTCGGAGTATGAGGTAACCGCATATGACAAAGCTACGTAACAAGATGTACTCTTTATGGTTACATCGATAATTTACTGGAAGTCAAACAGGAATGTTCAGCGTGGCCCAGTCATTGTACGTCAGAAGCGTGGAAGTTGAACTACATAACGGAATATTACAATAAAGAGGGAATTCATCTGGACGAAAAGAACATTAAGAAAAATCCCGGCTTAAGATATTTGGCCAAACTAATGTTAAAACTCCTTTTGGGTAAGTTTGGCCAGCGTGAAAATTCAACCTAGAGCAGTACTGTATTTCCTCATACCTCATACACGTTTATAACTGTATAGTTATCTGGAGAAGCTGGACCGTCGCGTTCTGTACTATGACACAGACAGTGTCATATTTGTGGCGAAACCCGACGACTGGAATCCAACCTGTGGAGATTTCCTTGGCCAGATGACCGACGAGCTGTAGATGTATGTTGAAGGAAGTTATATGGCTGAGTTTGTTAGTGCGGGACCAAAAAACTACAGTTATAATGTGTTTTCAACCAACGAGCAAACACTTAAATAAGCGTGTATGGTGAAAGACATTACCTTAAACTATAAGAACTCTCGTGTTATAAACTTTGATCGATGAAAGATGTCTGTATAAGTAGGCATGAATCTAAACAGCATAGAATAAGTTACTCTAAACGACGATAGATTGAAAACTTTGACACTTTACTGTAATAAGGCATAAATCAAAAACGGATAAAAAGAAAATTAGTTATGTATTGAAAACCCCAGCTCCTTGAGGACGAGCTCCAACTCCTGTTCTTGATTCGTTTTCGTTTTCGTATTTGCGTGTTTGCATGTTTTCGCGTTTGTGTGTTTTCGTGCTTGCGTGCGTGCGTGCGTGCTTTCGTGTTTGCGTGTTTGCAAGTTTTCGCGTTTGAGTGTTTTCGTATTTTCACTTTTGTGTGTTTACATGTTTTCGAGTTTGTGTGTTTTCGTGTTTTCTTGATTGTGTGTTTCTGTAGTTATGTATTTTCGTATTTGCGTGCTTGTGTGTTTGCGTGTTTTTCAGATTGTGCGTTGTCGTGTTTGCGTATTTTTGTGTTTTCGTGTTTGAGTGCTTTCGTGTTTTTGCAAACAATCTTAATTATGAGTCGTAATTAAAAGTAGTGTGTGTATCAATATGCCTAAAACTCTGAATGACTGGTTTTATTTTGTGGCGACACCTAGTATCAGAACACCTTGTTATCATCAATATGTTGCACGTGTATTGACCTACCCTAAAATTATGGGTGTATTAACCTAACTTAATACGTGAGTATTGACCTAACCTAACAATCGTCCGTTTATTAATCTAACCTAATATTATACGTATATTGACCTAACCTAAAACTAGAGAAACGACGAAACGAGGGCGACGAGAGAAGCGAGAGAGACGAGAGAGAGGAGAGAGACGGGGGAAATGATGGTGCGGACAGAAACGAGACAAATGGAAAACATGCCCCAGTTTAAAAATACACCACCAGATGACGTTACAAACAAACAAGTATGCTTTTAAAAATAAGTGTAATCAAATTAGAGTGATTTTTTTTTGTCAGGCGCAAAGAACGTGAACATCATTTCTCCATTTTCGAGGACAGTTCAACTGTCACGTAATTAGCTAATTAGGGTTTTTACAAATACATTAGACGTACTTAAATAGTGAAAGGTTGTTATTGTGGTTACATAACCGGTGAAATCCAGAAAATAATTACTTTATATTAATCATATCTGGAAGCCGTTAAGTACTTTATATTATTCAGCTATAAACAAGACGCTGAAAGTGAATGTGTTGTGACTGTGAGCAGCTGTTTACCGTGTCAAGGTGTTCTTCCAATACGATTATCGACAACAACCCTGATAAGTGCTCGTTTTTTATTTTAACTCTTATCTCTTATTCTATTTACCTTATTTAATTACTAGAGGAATGATTTCAAGTTCGGCTTGCTTATTTGTCCCCGAAAATTTTCCCATTTTTAAAAACGAAATAGTGCATTCAAGCTTGTTTATAAATCTAGGGCCTTTTTGCTAGAGGTATTTACGAATTTGAGTGGAAATAAAAGTCAACTAGTTTATTTGTCCCCAGGTAATTGTCCATTTTCAAAAACGAAATAGGCGTTCAAATTTAGACCCCTTTTTGCCAGGGGTATTTCGGATGATGCATTTCCTGTATGTGAAATAATATAGCGGCCTGATTTTGAGTTTGGAACGGCAGTTGTGTTACAAGCTAATTTGATACTCGTATATTGACAATAATGCTCAGGGCTATCTCATGTATTTTTGAATTGTGGTTGGTTTTAGCAAGTTGTAAGTTAAGCCAAACCGGTATTTTTGAATTGTAAGGTAATTTTTGCAAATTGCAAGTTATGATTTGGTTGATTGAGATTGAATTAATTGAGATTGATTTGGAAATGATCGACTGTTTACCCACGCCGGTATCCTCACAATTAGGGAGAGTACCAGCTCTGAGTGTTGGTTAGCCTTATCTACAAAGTAGGCGGTCGCTCATAGGAGCTAAGTATATATAGTGGGAAAAATGTTACCTGAAGGTTATGAAGAATTGTTAGCACATCTTTGATTTGATTGATATGTCTAATTGCTTTGATAGATTGATTGCATATTTGATTTGATCTAAAGTGATTTGTTTGGGATTGATTTGCTTAATTGATGTTTGACTTGATCGAGATTGCTTGATATGGTTTGATATACTTCGGCTGATTTGATTAATTTCTGTCCTTTGACAAGGCGGCGAAGGCCCGGGAACAAGTTCAGGGCCACTTATTAGAATACAATTTCAAATTTCCCGTCAAGGGATGACGACCCTGGAGCAAGTTCAGGAGTACTGCAACTGTCTTATGAGTTAGTATGAGGGCACCTCTTACTAGAATACAATGTCACTTTTCCCGCCAAAACATAAAATGGTCTCCAAGATGGCCGTCAAAACAAGTTAGCCTACAAAATTTAATTATGACCCATAATTAAAAGCAAGTTGACCGTAGAATGTTGGGTGCAAATAATTTACAGATTGAAACAATTCATAATACAGTGTTATCTATAAAAATATCTAAGGAAATATGGTCAGTTAATTGGACAAATATGCCAAGGTTAAAAGTGTAATTGTAAAAGTAATTGTTCTGATGCCATTGTTATTTGTGTTTCCTATTTTAAGCCGAAAAATATCTAAGGAATTTTAGAAAGTGAGTTAATTAGGCGAATATGTGAAAGGTTAAATGGCCTTGAAAATGTAATTACGGTGTTGCCATTGTTTGAGCAACTTGTTTTCCTGTTTTAAACCGGTTTTGCGGAAAAACCTCACGGAATTTGCTTATGTCTAGCGATTACAGGGTTTTGCATGCACTTGCCGCTAGGTGGAGCCACGATCAATCACTATTACCGAAAACATTAGTTGGTTTTAAAAATACACCGCTAGATAGCGTCACAAACAGTCAAATCTGCTTTTAAAAATATACTACTAGGTTGAGCCCCGATTACAGAAAACATTCAACAGCTTTACAATACACCAGTACCGAGCAACCCGGGCACTGGCAATGGACGAGGACTGAACAAGGGGTGAAGACAGAATGGTTTAAGGGGACCTGTACCTATCTTATGAGGTAGTATGACCGCCTTATTGGAATACAATTTCGAATCTCCCGCCAATTTCAAAATTGACCGACAAAGACGGCTACTATTTCAAATTCCCCGCCAAGGGCACTATAACAGAGAGCTAAGGCACGTGAACAAGTTCCGGGGTCTTATGAGCTAGCATGAGGGCCCCTTATTAGTATACTTCCCGCCAAGGGGACGAAGACGAAGACCCGAGAACAAATGCCGGCGTCCCATACAAGCTTTATGAGATAGCATGAGGACCTTGCTCACTAGAATACAATTTCAATTTCCTGCCAAAACAAAAATAACCGACAAAACAAGTTAGCCTGCAAAGTTTAGTTATGACTCATAATTAAAAAACAAAATGGCAGATGACTTCAGAATAAAAACAGTCAAATGGCGGGCGCCCAAGACATATATCTGACAAGGGGGCGAAGACCATGAACAAATTTCACAGTCCTGTACAGGGGGATAATGCCTGAGAATAAGCGCCGGAGTGCTATACCTGTCTTATGAGATAGCATAAGGATACTCTTATTAGAATACAATTTCAAATTTCCCGCCATAGCCGACAAGATGGTAACCAAATTAAAATGGCCGATAAAACAAAATGGCTGTCAATCCACGCCTAAAAAATGGCCGACAAAATGACCTACCAGCCACACCCCGCAACCAATCAGGGGGGCGGAGTCCGTGGACCAATCGTAAACTAGGGGGCGTGGCCAACGCGCATTTGCCTACCCTCTACAGGCTGCCAAAGAGGCCTTAATTAGGGGATAAAATGTCACGAAAAGAAGCCATAGGGGTGGGAAATGACCACGGCGACGTGGGTGTGACCCCCCACCACTGATTACGTCATGGACGAAACTGACCCCATGCTACTATTTACTTTTCATAGGATTACACGATTTTAATGAAACAATTTATAGAGTAAAGAAATTTTATTTAGACCTTTAAAATGACTGTTGATTAATCACCTATAGAGTTAAAGAAAATAAACTAATTCTTTAACTTAGTGATCAATAGACAGGTAGACATAACGAGCCATTAGTGCCACAAAGCATTTCAGCTATGCACTTACTCACGGTATATGCTTTCTCACACAAGTCTGGGATATATTTACATTTATTATTACATGTAATAATAATATTACAATCAACTCCCATTTGCGCAAGAAGGCCTGAATTTATGCTATAGTCACAGTTAATCAATCCAAGTTTAAAAAAGATGCATTTTATGAAACACATCGTACAGGAATTGTTTGTATAATGCATGTGCAGAAACAAATCATTGACAACCTGAGGATCTGCTCCAGTTTTACCCAAACATTCATCAACGTGCGTTGAAGCCCCTTCTACCCACTGCCGATAAATTTCCTTTGGAGTTAACTGAAAATAAATATCTACAGTAGATTGAATATCAGAATATTCTATTTACGCCAATGCTCTCAACCATGCAAACCGAAGGAAGAAGAATAAGGACAACTACTGAATTACGCATTTTGAATTGACTGGTTATTATAGCACAAAAACTACAAAAACGAAACTCTATCTTAAAATGATTACATTATGCGCTATTATTTATGTCACGTTATGTTTGTGTTACTTATCAGAGTGAATTATAACATGCCTTTTAATTATTTGCGTATTTGCTTAAACACCACATCTTTTTGACAATTCTTGTTAAGGCGTCACACGTATCATAATTTACATTAATATCTAAATACCTTTTACAAAATAACAAATAAGCTAGTCAAGTGTTGTTTTACTCCAAGGCTAAAAAAGAATCTTGATTACTCATTAGATTCAACTTCAGCGATTTTCGAAACTGTCGGGTTTAGTTTACTTATGCTTAGAAGCGATTTAAAGAAAAATCCTATTTTTCTTTACCTTAACGTTTTCCTCATCTTCGCAGATTTTCAGATCGAAGCCAGTGGCGTACGCTATGAAGTACATGAAATCAAATTTTCTTGTTTATCTTGGAAACCAGCCGTCAAATCACAAAATCGCAAGTGACCTTATTCGTGTATATTGAGTTGACAAATACGGAAATGGAATAAGATTCGAGTACATTTAGTGGCGTAGAAGTTCCACCGGAAAAAGCCTTTCGACTTGACCGTATATCTGCCACTGTATCGAATAATTGAGTATCGCGAGCGTCAGTGCGTAGATTGTTGGTGGTGTACATAATATCAGATTGTCTGTGTGTATAGTTCCTGAGAAATCAAAAGAAAACCTCTCTTTTTTTCAACTCTCTTTGTCTTGAAAATGGTAGCCTATGGACCATATGTTCATTTGACAAAATTAGCTTAATTTCACACACAGAATACGTCCTAGAAATTTTTGGCAGACATTCCTGAAACACCGTGTATAAGTAATAAATAATCAAGCTAGTCAGTATTTGCAAACATGATTCAGGATTTTCTCTTACGTTAAATGCAAAATTTCTCAAACAATACACATCAAATTTGATCAAGTTTAAAATTTCGTTGTTCACTTGAACTCGCGCAAATTATATTTATTGTGAGAAAATATACTTCACTTAAATAACTAGATCATATTCTGAATCATTTCCTTGTTTTATTTACAATACAATTTTGCAAAAATTTTAACCCGATTAACGCGATTACCTTCACATTTATGTGAGAAAATATTTCAGTTTAAATAATTGCTCCTTCATACATTTATTTCATGTTAAGCGTTGAACTTACTACCAATATATTTAAATAAAACTTTTAAGTGTTTTCAATTATTTTCTTAATGTAGTTATCATTTAACATTTTTAGCACGTCAAATACGTTTCCTTAAGTTACTGCAGTTGAAGTATCACTAAAAGTGATACGTATTTAACTAAAGTAACATATATTTTCGATTTTTTTATGTGAGATACGAATTTTGATAGAAATAGGAACATTTTACGATAACTAGCAGAAATAAAAAAGATATAAAAGGAACTAAACATCAACAAAAATCTGTTGTTAACAAAGAAAAACTACTAAAAGTATTTAAAAAAAACTATTTATTAATACTAATTAAAATAAATAAATTAATACACTGCATACATGTATGAAGCAATTTTGTGTTCCTTATGTTTTGTCGCACATTTTATAAAAAATCATAAACTTCAGCAAATTCATTAGTCAGTTACCTGATTTTTGCCACTCCCGATGTTTCACTGTTTATGTAATCATTTAGAATGTTTTGTAACCACCTCACACATTTTTGCTTGAACGGTTAGAGGATTGTTGGATCTTTCTCCTTATATTTAATTGTAGGTGGTGCTACTGCTTATGACGCTGCAACATCTGATGCAGGTCTAATGCTAGAAAATAATTGACTAATATATCTATCAAGAAGTAAGTTATTACAAAAAAAAATCAATTATATGAAGTGTAGTTAGTTACTTACTTTTCGAAGAATCTAGCGAAATCCTTGTCGGCATCACTATCTCTTATATATATTGGAATTTCTTTTTCAAATTTAGACATTCGAAATGGTTGTTCTGGAGGTTTTGCTGCAGGTGGCCGTAACAAAACATACTGTTATATATTCATGAACCAAAATCATAACTGTTAAGATCGCTGACTTCAATTTCAGAGCAATTTTGCAATCAACTACCTCAATTTTTGAGTTCGTTAAGATGACAGAATTTGGGGGCATTGACCTGAATTTATTTCATTAACCTTGATTTATGTGCAATTGACCTATTTTTCGACAAGCCAATAATCTTTACGGAGCGGTCAGTAACTGCATAATCTCAGGTTAACGACCTCCCAGTCCGGTCATTCCTCCAATATTTTTAAGGTCAATGACACCCAAAAGATTTTGTCAATTTATTGAAAGGTTAATGACCTCTAGGTCAATAATCCACAAAATTTTTTGTTTTGGTAATTTTTGATATTTTTTGGTAATTTTTGGGCTGTCATTGATCCCTTAAAAATTCAAAAAAAGCTCAACAGTCTCGGTAAATACCTGTCTCATGCAAAAGTAGGTTACTGACATTTGCAGTTTATGTATTACTTGCTATGCTATATTCCTTTATAGCGCTTTGGCCTATTTATCTACAAATACAATGTGTAACCAGTAGGGTATATTTAACCTTGAATAAAAAGTAGTTTCATACCAGTATTTATATTGCAATCGTGACGAGAATATTAATTGTAAATCTGTAGTTACTTATATTAATTTAACTGTGAATAGTTATCATATATTAGTTATACTAAATAAAATATTTGCTATAAGTCCATTATTACCTAACCATCAGTTACACAAGTGTGTACTTCATACCTTCCAAGTGGTTAGTTAAGTTAATGTAACAAGAAATATGATTTCATTGATGAAAACAAAAAATGAATTTTTAAGCACATCCGTGTAATTAACACTAGTACTAAGCTATTACAAGACGTAGTTTAAAATAAATTTTTGGTTTATCATTGTTAAAGTGTTACCCTGTAAGACTTACACAATTAACGAACGTATAAAAGAAAATAGGTGTGGAATTGTTGATGTCACTAAGAAACGTACACGCAAATTATATTGGTACTCTCTAGATTTATGTATTAATGGTTATGGTTATTATGGTTATGGTTATTTACAGGGATTATAGCAAGTATCAAGAGCTACTTATTATGTAAAATGCATACAATAATAATAATACCTTTATTTGAGTTTTCCAAGTTATATATATATATATATATATATATATATATATATAGGTATACATTAGAAAATATAAAATATTTTTTAAAAATAACAATAAAATTTAAGGAAGCAAAAATCAAAAAGGTTAGGTTCAAAGGCCGAAGTTCACAGTGAGTCAACAAGTCCATGTTCTCTTCCACTTAACTCCCTTTATTATGCTATTCAAGAGTTTTAATGGTTGAATAAGCACCATAAACAAAAACTATAGCACAGAAAGACAAAAAGAGATAGTGAAAAGAAAGGGAAAAAAGGAAATAAAAAGAAATAAAAATGGTAGACAAGTAGCATGAAATGTTACAAACATCCAATCATTCAGTAAAACAGAAAACGAGAGAACAGGTAACTTCGACGATTATAACATCTAATAGCTTAAAATACCCTTACGTAACACTTTCTTGAATGATGGAAATTTTAGTTGTTTAACATTCAACGGAATTTGATTATAAACCTTTGAAATATTGTATGAAAAACATTTCTTGTGATTAGGAATAGTTAATAAGTCTTTCCGTCGAATATTAATATTATGTACATCGGTCCGAAATGTGACTTTAAAAAACAGATATGATTTAAATAAAATTATTTTACGATATAAAACAACCAAGTGGAGAAGCCGTGATTGTTTCATGCTAAGCCATGGAATTTGTTTTAATTAGCAATACATATTCGGAATTCAATAGTTTTGCGCGAAAGGTTAAATGAATGTTAATGTAAACGGTGCTAAATCTGAATGTTGTTTTAGCCTGCAATTTCATTCATCCTCAGAATTATGTTTCCGAGTTCCAGACTGCTGAAGTAAAAATTATGTCATTGATATTGCAACCCCAATTTACGTGAGTGACATAACGAAAACGTTTATTATAAATTACGAAGAAAAGTAAGTTTTCCAAAAAGGATTCCGGTTGGATATTATATGAAATTTGCCATGTAAAGGTAAATATTAATAATTATGATCCAGGCTGTTTTTTCTAAACAACTATCGAATAAGGAGTACAAGAAATTTATTTGCTGTAGATATTCGAATCATTTTCGTTTAGATGTCCTTCTACAAAAACACATCACTCATTGTCATCAACTCAATCGATGCTACCGAAGCGGAAACGCTTCTGCGGTTCAAAAACCAATTTATGCGAATTTTAGGAAAGTGTACTGATTTAATATGCTTTGAATGTAATATTCTATTTTATTCGAAAGATGTACTGTATTGCTTACTATTTGTAGTTTTCCTACAATGATTCTTTATCTCGATTTAGGCTTTATAGAGGAAATTATTGTATTCAATGGTTTGTTAAAGAGCTTCAAAACATTTCACATTGGTCACCGAGATAATCAATAAAAGAATACTGCAAGTTCCAGCTCATCACTATGAAGATACCGCCGCTCGTTACATTTACGGGAAACCATTTACTGATTATGATATAAAAGTTAGAGACCATAACCATTTTGCTACAGCATTTCGGGAACGAACGCATCAAAAATGTAACATAAACTATGGAATCATACTTCCTGTGGTATTTCGTAATTTATCAGGTTACAATTCACGTTTCATCGTTACGGAATTGGCCGCAGTTGCTGGTTTGATTTCACTGCTACCCATAAACAAAAAATATAAATCTTTTTCAGGAAAGTAATAGAAGGCACAAAAATTAATTTTAGATTTCAGATTTGTGAGTAGTAATACTGAAAAGTTTATCAAACTATTTGGAAAATAGTGAAAAATGTAACAATAGTTAATTAGTGGAGTTGATCGGCCTATTTCCACAGTTTATGCTTTTTGAGCGCGACGTTTCGGAAGCGGACTCTCCTTAGGCTTAGTCCTGAGAAGGACTGTTTTCGCACTTGAGTCGAATTCATATGTTATATATATTTTTTTCCCAAGCACTTCACTACTCTCAGATTCGAACTTGGTACCTTTCGCTTACCAGTCTGACACCTTTGCCACTGAGTCACTGAGTAATCCAATATATATATATATATATATATATATATATATATATATATATATATATATATATATATATATATATATATATATATATATATATATATATATATGAAACACTGTTGTTTATCCGGAAGTTGTCTCGCTTCTGCTGGTGATGTTTTTGACTCCTGCCAGTACAAAAACGACGTTTCGGCAATATCTCATTTGCCATTTTCAAGCTTTCTCCTTCTCCAACTGATTTACTCGGTTCCGTGTTAATCGAATCGAACTGATATTCTGCTGTCCTGTCTCCTGTTTATATTTGGTGTTGTGTACTTTCAATGCTTTCACTGCTTTCACTGTTTTCCCTGCTTTCACTTTCCCTTCTTTCTCTTTCTCGGTGTTGGATGGTGCTGCTGTGCATGGTGTTGGTATGGATGGTTCTGGTTCGAGTGATCGTTTCCTTGTGTGACGATGTTCTGCTAGTGTTATCTTCCATGTATTAGGCAGTCTTTGGGAATCGTCTCGTGTGTTAAGGTTCTGTTCCCGTTTCTCAATCTCGATCGCCTCTCGAATAGTTCTTTTAGCTGCATAAGTAATGCTGGCTATCATCTTTGTGTTTTCAAAAGCGATGTTGTGTGATGTTCTACTGGCGTGTTGGGCTAACGATGATGTAGCTATATTCTTCTCGTCACCATTCTTGTGTTCCTCTCGTCGAATGTTGATCCGTCTGTTTGTTTGTCCTATGTACACCTTGTCACATGTCCCGCAGGGGATGCTGTAGACTCCTTGGTCCTCCAAGTCGATTTTGGTTTTAGGTGTTGGGAGCACTGATGATATTTTTATATCCGTGTTGAACGTTGTCTTTATGTTGTGTTTGCTGAGGATTTTTGCAATCCAGTCTGTCGTTCCCTTTACATAAGAAAGTGTGACCTTGGCTGTTGGTGGTTCCTCCTCTTCTGCGGGTTTCGTATTTCTTGGTCTTGACGCGTTCCGGATGTTCCTCATTGTGAATCCATTTTGTAGTAGAGCTGTTGTGAGAGTTGCCATCTCCTCTTTCTTGTGAGTGGAATCCGTGAGTCTTATTGATCTCGTTACCAGTGTCTTTACAACCGACCGCAACTGCGAAGGATGATGGTGTGAGTGGGCGTTGAGATATCTATTGGTGTGCGTCGATTTTCTGTATACTGTGTGGCCGAGGTACTCATTCTTCTTCTTGTAGATCAGTACATCCAGGAATGGTAGCTGCTTGTCCTCCTCCACTTCCATGGTGAATTTGATCTTATTGTGGGCGCTGTTTATGTGTTCTAAGAACTTATCGAGCTGTTCTCTTCCGTGCGGCCATATGACGAAGGTGTCATCAACGTATCTTAACCATAGTTTCGGTTTGAGGCTGGCGGTGTTTAGAATCTCCATTTCCAACTCCTGCATGAATAAGTTGGCTATCACAGGTGATAGTGGTGATCCCATTGGTGCTCCATCTACCGGTTTGTACCGTTGTCCTTCGTAGATGAAGTAAGTGTTCCTCAGGCAGTGTTCCGTTAATATCAGGATGTCATTCGATATTTGATACTTTTTCTGGATGATTTCTAGTGACTCGTTGATCGGAATGTTTGTAAATAGTGATACGACGTCAAAACTTACTAGTAAGTGGTCCTGGTTCACTTTCTCGTCTTTTAGTATCTCGAGGATGTGAATGGAGTTCTTGACGTATGATTCCGCTCGTTCTGCATGTGGTTGAAGTTGTTGAGCCAGATATTTTGCCAGTTGTTGTAGCGGTGACCCAATTGAGCTGACGATGGGTCTCAATGGTGCGCCTTTCTTGTGAATTTTCGGTAGCCCGAAAATTCACAAGAAAAGATCGAGATTAAGAAACGGGAACAGAACCTTAACACACGAGACGATTCCCAAATACTGCCTAATACATGGCATACATGGCATACATACAAACCAGAACCATCCATACCAACATCATGCACATCAGCACCATCCAACACCGAGAAAGAGAAAGAAGGGAAAGTGAAAGCAGGGAAAACAGTGAAAGCATTGAAAGTACACAACACCAAATATAAACAGGAGACAGGACAGCAGGACCTCGATTCGAGTAACACGGAGCCGAATAAATCAGTTGGAGAAGGAGAAAACTTGAAAATGGCAAATGAGACTGCCGAAACGTCGTTTTTGTACTGGCATGAGTCATATACACACACACACACACACACACACACACAATATATATATATATATATATATATATCATATATGTATATATATATATATATATACATATATTAAACCTTTTCGTGATTGCGCAGAAGTTTATTGCGCATATTCCGCAGTAACTTCTTGTACAGGTGTATTGCGCTTAAGCTCTTCGCGTATTATTGGAATCCATATGGGTTTCATTTCTACATTTGCTTGGCTTATTGGATTTTCTGCTAGTGCGACGTATGTGGCTTCTTTGAGTTTTCGACGAGTTGTGTTCTCGTCCTTTGCCACTATCTGTATGTTATCCCATTGGATGTGGTGGTCTTCGTTCCAGACATGTTCGGCGATTCTTGATCTTTCTGTTTCGCCCTTCCGGACGTTGTTCTTATTTTCCTGCGTTCTCGCTTTGAGTGGTCTACTGATCTCTCCTATGTATTCTCTGCCGCATTAGCATGGTAGATTATATACACAATTCTTGGAATTCTGATCTTCATTGTATGGTTTGGTTTTGGTTAGTATTGCCCTGAGCGTTCTGGTTGATTTGAAGGCAGTGCGTATCTTGTATTTGCTGCCTCTCCTTTGTATTTTGTCTGAGTTACCTTGTATATATGGTATTATCGCTGTATATTTAGGTTCTTTTTCTTCGTTTACTCTTTCCCTGTTTAGGTTAAGTGTTAGATCGGGGTAGCCATTTTCTTTGAGTGTTCTAGCGATATTTTCTTTTTCTTTGTTCAGGTCCTCTTGTTTTGAGCATATCGCTTTTGCTCTACTGTACAAGCATTTTGCCACACCTAACTTTACGTTTTTGTGGTGATTGGAGTTGTAGTGTAGGCACCTCCCCGTGTGGGTAGGTTTCCTGTATACACTTGTCGTGAAAGTGTTGTCATTCCTGTGTACAAGTATATCCAGGAATGGCAGTTTTTGTTCCGACTCCAAATCCATTGTGAATTTTATGGATGGTGCGCGGCTATTTAGATGATCTAGGAATTAAACTAGCTTATGCTTGCCGTATTGCCAAACTACGAAAGTATCGTCTACGAATCTAAGCCACATCCTTGGTTTCTATATGAATCAATCGAAAAAACACTGTCATAAACATCTCTAAACGACAGTTGAACGAAAACGAAATGCAGGTTCTGGACAAAGGCTTGATCTATGCGATAACACCGAGGTATATTCCGAAAGTAGATTTAATAACCGCAGTCGAAGAAACAGCTATGAAATTAGATCCTGAAGAAGCCGAAGAAAACAGAAGTAAGGTTAGATCAGTCCTAGATTCATCTAGGCGAACTAAACCCAACCTCTCTAACCTAAAAAGGAGAGCGGTCATGTCCCTTAAGAATGACCCATCGATCAAAATTCTCCCGGCAGACAAAGGAAACGCGACTGTGGTAATGGATATGGACACTTGCAACAGTAAGATCTAAGAACTACTAGACGGGGGCGAGTACAAACAAATACCAAAAGACCCCACACCATCAACCAAAAGACGGATATACCTGACGCTGGCAAAACATAAGGGGGAGTTCTTTGACTACCAGAGAACTAGACTTACCCCACACTACAGCAAACCTCCGCATCTGCACGGCCTACCAAAGATTCATAAGCAGGGAATTCCTCTGAGACCAATTGTGAGCTCGAGAAATTCACCTCGCCACCCATTAGCTCACTATCTGCTAGGTATCATCACCCCTTATCGGGAAAAACCGAGTCTATGGTGAAGAATACGCAGCACTTCGTGGAAACCATCAGAAACTTCCAACAAAACCGCGAAGAAATACTGGTAATCTTCGACATTGTGAGTCTATTCACAAATGTGCCTACCGATAAGGCACTAACTATGATAAGAGACAAGCTGGAAAAGGATGAAACGTTAGACGAACGCACGCAATTCTCGGTAAACACAATAATGGAACTTCTGACAATATGCATTAGAACTACATATTTCCAGGTAGAAGACAAATTCTACCAACAAGAGTTTGGGATGACGATGGGTTCCCCACTATCACCCGTAGTGAGCAATACATATACAGAAGACTTTGAAGACCGAATTCACAGAGAAACCAAGGATGTGGCTTAGATACGTGGACGATACTTTCGTAGTTTGGCAATACGGCAAGCATAAGCTAGATGAGTTCCTAGATCATCTAAATATCCGCGCACCCTCCATAAAATTCACAATGGAATTGGAGTCGGAACAAAAACTGCCATTACTGGATGTACACAGGAATGACAACACTTTAACAAGTGTATACAGGAAACCTACCCACACGGGGAGGTACCTACACTACAACTCCAATCACCACAAAAACGTGAAGTTAGGTGTGGCAAAATGCTTGTACGATAGAGCAAAAACGATATGCTCAAAACAAGAGGACGTGAACAGAAAAGAAAATATCGCTAGAACACTCAAAGAAAATGGCTACCCCGATCTAACACCTAACCTAAACAGGGAAAGGGTAACCGAAAAAGAAGAACCTAAATATACAGCGATAATACCATATATACAAGGTACCTCAGACAAAATACGAAGGATAGGCAGCAAATACAAGATACGCACTGCCTTCAAATCGACCAGAACGCTCAGGGGAATACTAACCAAAACCAAACCATACAATGAAGATCAGAATTCCAAGAACTGTGTATACAACCTACCATGCGAATGCGGCAGAGCATACATAGGAGAGAGCAGTAGACCACTCAAAGCGAGAACGCAGGAAAATAAGAACAACGTCCGGAAGGGCGAAACAGAAAGATCAAGAATCGCCGAACATGTCTGGAACGAAGACCACCGCATGGGATAACATACAGATATTGGGAAAGGACTAGAACACAACTCGTCGAAAACTCAAAGAAGCCACATACATTGCACTAGCAGAAAATCCAATAAGCCAAGCTAGTGTAGAAATGAAACCCGTATGGATTCCAATAATGCGCGAAGAGCTTAAGCGCAGTACACCTGCGCAAGAAGTTACTGCGCAACATGCGCAATAAACTTCTGCGCAACCACGAAAAGTTTTATATATATATATATATATATATATATATATATATGTATTTTTACTCAGTGGCTCAGTGGCAATGGTGTCAGACTAGTAAGTGAAAAGTACCAAGTTCGAATCTGGGAGTAGTCAAGTGCTTGGGAAAAGATCATGTATAACATATGAATCGACTCAAGTGCGAAAACAGTCCTTCTCAGGACTAAGCCTGATGACGAAAGCAGAGTCCGCTTCCGAAACGTCGCGCTCAAAAAGCATAAACTGTGGAAGGAGGCCGATGAACTCCACTAATAGGAAACCACACTTACAAACCACTTATAATACAGAAAAGGAGTTAATTGTAACAATAAGAAAAATTGTCTTTACTAGTCCGCAAACGTGTGTATCCCTGAGCATATTGATACTTGGGATAAATTAAGCGAGACTCGACCCCATCCCAAGGAAACATTTTACATTTGCCTTAATAATAAAGGAATTAATGATGCGAGTTTTGCACATGCAGTTAATGTTTGGAACAAATTTAATATTAAATGTTGGGAAATAGATTTGGACATTATACTATACCTTAAGCTGATGTTTTCAATAATGTTCGGCACTGTACTATGCCCGGTTCAGCATTCGGTGTCATGTTTAAAATTACACAAGTAGAGTTAGAACAATTTATTGACATTGATATGCTCATTTTTATTGAAAGAGGAATTAGAGTGTTGCGGCTCAATATTCTAACCGGTATGCTAAAGCTAACAGTAAGTAAACCACCACGCGTCAGCAATCTTAAAATGAATTTCACAAACAATTCTTTAAATTAATGAACGATAGCACTATTTATGTAGTTGCAGAATAACAATGATGATGATGCTTATCTTTCAAAAGAATAACGTAGAAGTATATTTAAAAAGGATACATATGCTGTCCTCAACGTCTTAGATATTTCGGAAACTTTTTATACAATTTTCATTATAGTTATACGTTATTTCACTTTCGTAATACTGTTAAGTTCTTGTACACAGATACACGTAGTCTCAAATATTCGTCTTTTTAGTTCCTGGTATCTATAAGATTATCAAAGAAGACGTTGATAAAATTCATACATCTCATTGGGAACTCCATTAGCAAAACAAAAAAAATTCCACGCTTAAATGAAAGACGAAAACCATGGAAAAATTAGTTAAAATTTGTGGAACTTTAAGAAAAAATGTATGCTTAAACAATTGATGAAAAATCAAAGGGTTCTACGCTAGCAAGTGATCAACAAATCACGATAAATGACTATAAGAATGTATTGTTTGATGACGTTTGATGGCGGTATCCACATTTGGTATGGTCAAAGGAACATGATATGTTTACAATCAAGCAGAATAAAGTAAGACTTCACTGTTACGATGATGAACAATTTATAAATTTTAATTTTACTGACGCTAGGCATGGGGATGTAACTTTATATAGCATTTTATATTCCTTTTCAGTTTCAGAAAAGAAATTACAGGAAGAATTATGTTCAAAGCTATAGAAAGTATCTGAAGCGTAGTTTGATGGGAAATGCCTCCTCTGTAAGCCACCTATTTGTATTGAATATATTGCAACATATTGTTATTCCTGATGAGTGTGCTATAAACTCAAAGTGTGCGAATGAAGTTATTATTAAGACATTATTTGATAAAAAGTTAAATTACATAACATCATTAAACGTTTCCTGAAGGTGTGTGCTGATAGTTCATTAAATTTTAACGAAGCAGGTAAAGTCTTAGATGATATGCATTTACTTGGTGACATACCGCTTAAAATGAACCTATACAACTTATTATGGGGTGATGATTCATACTGTATGCCGCCAAATGTTAAATCTACCTTAGAAAATATTAATTGTGCTTATAAAGGTATTTTATTTATTATAACTGAATGTATTGAAAAAGTAGCGTATTATTAGAACAAAACATCACCTATAAGTTTCAACCGTAAAAAAAACGAGGAACACCGCAAAATGTACAACTGGGTATTAGAAATCATTCCTAAAGGCGAAACAAACGCAAATTCTTAGTTGCGATGCACATGTGGACCAGATTCAGGAATACACTAGGTTTACTGAACAAGATAATGTAATTTTATAAAAAAAATTTTGTACATAAATGTAATCTTTAGCGCACTAAACTTTATTTCACAAACTGTAAGCTAAATGTCTATTTATGAAACGATATCTCTTTATGATCCAAAATGTTTAATCCAATTCCCATCACTTTACGAATAACCTATTATTCTTGGAGAAAAGTACTTTTTCTACCAAATATACGTGGTGTACTTTGCTTTCTGTAATTTGTGTTTATGAAACCCTTCCAGTACAGGTTCTCCTTTCATCTCTTCCAACAAGTACATAATGGAGATATAGCCTGTCCGGTAGAACTGAACGGGTATCGGATTAACAAGGAGGATTGTCAATATATGGTTCTATTGTGCTTGAAACCGCCTTAATGCTTTGCTGTCTCGTACTTATTGTACGTGACAAAGAAAGATGGATATATTATGAATAATGCCTCTATTTCTGCCGAACAAAAGCGTTTGCAACTTTCACACACAATGACAAGGCAATAAGAATCAGATGCAGGTAGAATAGAAATTCAATAGGTATAATAAAATGCCAGTGGTTCTCAACACTGCTTTAACATTACATTTAAAATTTATGGAAGAATGCAAGTTTTATAATAAACATTTATAAAAGCCATTCATAATAATGAATATTCGATTAAGTATAGGTATTTCAATTTACATTTAGAAAGTTCATTGTATACCTAAGTATGGTAATGACGTTTTAGTGTACTCCAATTACAAAAGAATCCAAATAAATATGCAATACTGTAACAATAAGTAATTAATAATAGATTATTATACCATTTAGTAGGTACATATAGGTATAAATAAAACAACTGCAATATCTATATTATCATTATTCTTTGAGTAAGCGTTTATATAAACTAACCATTAATATAATGCCGAAAAAGTTGAGTAAAGAAATTCGCGAATTAGTTTTAAATACAGTCGATTATTTTAAAGAAGAAAAAGAAAATGGTGGTCCACTATTATCTACATTTTCTGTTCAACAAAGAACAGCAAACGCGTTAAAACTTTCGGTTTCGACGGTGGGGAAAATCTGTTTAATTAATATTTACTAACTATAATAAAAATGTATTTGTTATTGTTGTTATAAGTATAAGTGAAAGGTGTCAATTGAAATTACTTATAGGTAATTAGTAATCGATTATTATTTTATTATACAAAAGTTGCATTTCTTCACAAATTATATAATGTTAAAGCAGTGTTGAGAACCACTGGCATTTTATTATACCTATTGAATTTCTATTCTACCTGGATCTGATTCTTATTGCCTTGTCATTATGTGTGAAAGTTGCAAACGCTTTTGTTCGGCAGAAATAGAGGCATTATTCATAATATATCCATCTTTCTTTGTCACGTACAATAAGTACGAGACAGCAAAGCATTAAGGCGGTTTCAAGCACAATAGAACCATATATTGACAATCCTCCTTGTTAATCCGATACCCGTTCAGTTCTACCGGACAGGCTTTAGTAATACAAACTTACACAATCTTAAATGGTTCACTACGCCATTTCCGTGCCCATCCTTTGGAAAAAATACTTTTAAATTTGCTGATTCGTACTATTTTACGCACACAATATCGGTTTTTATGCAATGTCTTTATGTGAGTGTAAGATTCTAACTTCGTATGTTTAGCGAGATCATTCGGCGTCATTCCGGTACTTTCATTTAAGATTACTATAATCCTTCGTTACAGTACCGATGGTTAATCCATTTGCATTTACGTTGTAGGCTAAACGTTTTCTATAGTAGATAGTAGAAGTGATAGTAGAATTATAACATCTAAAAGATCTATAGGATTGATCATGATTAATCAGCTTAAACTGAGGGGTTATTCTTTAATTTAAACTGCACATATGAACGTCCAAATTTGTCAAGGGACAACCGTTTCCTGCCAAATTTTCTTCCCACAATACTTCTAGATCCCGAATTGGTTGAGATATACCATTCCAATATTTATATTCAATCGATCTGTTTATTAATTCCTTAAAACAACATAGTTCAAACTCATTAAAAATTATTATTAATTTTATTAAATACATGAATAAAACGTTTACCTCGAGTAGGATTTGAACCAACGACATGTACTTTGCTAGAGTACCGCTCTAATCAACTGAGCTATCGAGATACAAGCCCCAATCGATGTAAATTTTATCTTCATGTATGTAGATCTGATGTAAATTCTAAATATAGTAATAGCTCGACGTCCTTTAACTGTGGGCGATTACGATAGCAAGGATTTGATTATTTGTGTAATTTACTAGATTCAAATTGATATCATTCATAATAACAGATCGTATGAACAATGAGTCTCTTTATACGTGATGCCTTTAACAATCATATTGTTTCCTTTAAGAATAAATGTCCATTTGTCTGTTTTTGTGTAATAGTGAACACCATAAGTATGATTGATAGCACCTGCAGGATCCTACATTATACATTTAACGTATATATATAGAGTAATTCACTGCACAGCTCGAGCAATTCTTGTGAGATGAGTTCATTACGTACAGTAGAATCAACTATGATACTAAGAGCTCTTCCTCTTCTTCCTCAGTAATTATCTCTCCTATGACAGATGCATCAAAGGGAGTTGGCGTGCGAAGACCTGAAGGAGGCTTTATTTAGAAAATCGAAACCTTTCTTGAATCGCCTAATAACGTTGACGTAGAGCCTTGGAGTCCTTTGAAATAATGGAACTTCATAGGGGGATAGTGGCGGTAATAGTATGCTTTCTTGGAAGTATGAACGGGGATAATCTTTTTGTCTTAAGCATCAATGGCTTCAAACTCCTTTTGAGGTGTTTTAATTTTACTATCTGCATCGATTTTATTTACTATTCTAGTTAGAGCTCCTATTAAGGGCTTACAAGTACTTTCAAATATTCTTTTATTATAAATGGGAGCAGTTTTAAGACTGTTGTATTTCAGCTGTACTACTTTATTAGCTTGAATAATGTTTTAGAGGTCGTGGCGGTCCATCATGCGATTATGGAGCGATGTCTCTTCTTGCAATTTTTTGGTATTGTTAGTTTCATTGAACGCTTCAGCAATTCCTGATACGCTACCAGATATTACAAGGACTGCCGATAATCCTGTGACTAACGGAATAAGAAATGGTAAACACTCTACTTGTTTAGGTAAGGAAACTACTGTAGGGACATTGATGTTTTTCTTACTCCTAAACTTTTTACCACAAAGATTGCCGTTGAAAGCGCCGACTTTAGCGTTGTCTGTGAAATTTTCGTTAGGTTTAATTTTTCTAGCTATTATTTTGCGTAAATGTAATAAATTTCCACCATTGCATAGCGATTTCTTCTTCCATGGTTTGTTCACCTAATGCTATGCCTGATGATTCCAAAGATTTTTCTTTTAAAATTTGATCTGCTTTATATCTACTTGCTAAATCTCAATAGCATCTGTCATTAATGTCGTGAACTTCTCATTACGCATCTAATTGATTAATACCTGGGTAACCACGTGCTAGTCGTTTCTATAAATTTGTACCAGGATTGTACCCATCAGAACCCTAACTCCATTCCTTGCGATCCTATCCTGGCCGCACCCTTAATCCCACCATGCATACACACGTAATGTACTTAGTATGCTGGGTACCCATTACTATGGCTGAAGGAGCGTGGAAGCTCGAGCAGCCTGCCGTCCACTTTGGGGAGGTAATGAAACTCGTTGCCTTCCTTTCCCAGTATTATGTGAATTAATATAATACTCAACATTTATAACATCTTCAATGTTCTTATAAATTCATCATCACTGCGATAGAATTTTTTCTTACGAAAACGAGGGTAGTTAACTTGTATAAACTTTTCATAGAAACACTAGATTATAGGATTCAAGGAATTCCAATCGATAGCTTATTATATCGTATGAATTCAATATTTCTTCAACACTATGAGCATTGAATGTACAAGAACAGCAGTTGTAGTTTTCTATCAAAGCAGTTTTCAAAATTTTGTCGTATCCTTTAATCAATACCCAGTTGTAATAAATACCAAAATTGGTAGATAGAGATTTATAATGTTGCTCTTAGATTATATCTTCTTCTTTGTTTACATTTGATCAATCAATTTGATTTTCAACTTTCTGATAACGAAAAATTCTAATTCTACGTTTTTAGAAGTTTATTTCATTCCTTCATGTCTAACACCACACTGTTGCTTTCATCGCAGTTGCCGCACCCCATAGTCACTATTGGTGCAAGGTTGAAGTCTACTGTATCCAATTTCTACTTGTTTTTCATGGTGAGTGTAGTTCGACAGTTTATAATAAACACGATCGATTAAATATTCTTTCTCTGGAAATGATGGCCAGTTAGTATGAGAATTAACTTTCATCTTGTTTTTTTTCATCTTTATAACTACTACTATTATCACTATTTTGACGACACCAACAACACAATGTTAACTTATGATTCATATTTTGATTGCAACTATGTGGGGTATCGATATATCAAAATGAACTTATGAATTTTGACAGTTCCTGAAAGGGTTTTATTGCTGCTTGCATTATAGTGAGGTGACGATTACTTACTCTACTTGCTCACATCGTGTGGTGTAGCACTAGCTTAAGAACAAAATGTTACGTTTGTTGTTTTTCAGCTACACCTAAACTGCCTACACATCCTTAGTATTAATTACATCCATATCCATCAATTTATACTATTTAGATATCTCTAAGTCAAAGTAATACGTGCTTTGGTTTAACTCTGGCAATACCATGTTTAATAATTACAAGTTTCTGACTCACTGATCTTAACAAACCACCCTGACATATATATATATATATATATATATATATATATATATATATATATATATATATATATATATACAGGCTGACTGGTAAGTTCAATCAAAGTGCTAATAGAGGACCCTAAACTGAACAATCTTTCTTAGTAAACTAACAGGCGAAACCCAATAATAACTAAACTACAGTATTTTAAAAATGATTGCCCACTTGTGGAAAACCACTGGTATTAGTTCACAATGTTAATTAAAAGATAGAGTATTTGGCACTCAAACAAGGGCGTGATGGTGGTATACCACACCGCCATGGTGTACGTGTAGAAGGAGACATTTTGGATATGATAGATGACACACCTTTATTAATTATTCGAGAAATTTCACGGGAACTAAGAGTGTCGCAGTGGATGTCTTGGCTAACTTTAAAAATGCATGCCGTAAGTGATTAACATGTCACAATACTGTTCCTTGGTATAATGATATCTTTCTATTCTAATGTGAATGTGGAGGACATGTCACTCACTTGATAGATGTCTCCAAAGCAACAATCGATATGACATTGACATGTCAGATTCTAACACAAGAAACAATTGCTGATTCCAATCAAGCACTCTGATTTATCGAAACTAGACCAGTGGTTTTCCACCAGTGGGCAATCATTTTTAAAATACTGTAGTTTAGTTATTATTGAAAAATTGTTCAGTGTAAGGTCCTCTGTTAGCACTTTCAGTTAGCTGCATAAGCTACCAGTCACTTATTGTTTGACCGTGCCGCTCCTAGAACTACTCCGCATCCTTAAAATGAAAATTGTGCTATGTCCACTGGCGTAAATGCAGATATTAAAATAAATACTACCATAAATGACAAAAACGTTCGTGAATGACGAATTGCCTATTATGAAGGCGTACAAAAACTTGAAAATTTGTAATTTACGTTTATTTTGAATTAACACTTAATTATATTTGTGTACATAATACAGTAGGTATATGTTTATTATTACAGTTAAAAATAGAAAAATAAGATCAAACTTTGCAATTATCTATAAAAGTTTCAAAGTGACCACCATTGTTTGCATTACAGGCATCTATTCCTCGTTTCATACTTTCAAATACGCGTGGATTTTCTGCTGATCACACACGGTAATTATGAAAATTCACATAACCAGATAAATGGAACCATGATTCATCCGCAAAGAAACCTAACTTCAGTATCTCTCAAGTTGTTGTTGAACCATTGGCAATACTCTAAACGCTTTCGAAAATCTAAAAGTAGTAATTCTGGCACAACCGTTATTTTGTAAGAATGAAAATGTAATTGACGTTTGACTGCTTTATGGCATGTACCATAAGAAAGCCCTGTAACAATTTTTTTTTGTATAATGCTAAATTACCTGTTTGCTGGGCCAATTGCCTTAAAGGTTTTGTCAGACTTCTTTCCACATGTGTACGTATACTATCCACTACTTCCTGTGTAAGTACAGTTGTATGACCCGTAGATTTTCCCTTGCAAAGCATAGTTCGATGTTCTGAAAGTGATTTCGATATTTTTCAACACATAATCGTACTGAATACTTCCAGTTGCCATCTACATCTTTTTGGCCGTTTCAACAGTAAAAGACATTATAACTTAAAAAAATTTTTTTACGACAAAAGCATAAAATACACGAATTAACTTAACTTCAAAGTCCTCGTTAATTATTAAGCTTTGAAAAAAATGTACGTTTATGAAATGTCTATCGAAGTTGAAATAAATATATGTGCCTAACTTCACCAGAAACTCGGAATAAACTTTTGAGAAAAATTCTGTAAAAAGCAGAATATATATATATATATATATATATATATATATATATATATAAATGTGTCCTTGACTTGAGTACCTACCAGAACATGTTTCAAGTTTTCAAACACTCACCTTGACCTGGTTTTAGTGTAGACAACTATCTGACCTTGCCTCAATTTAGCCAATACTGGAACCGTTTAACCTTGAACTATTTTTTTGCATAACAACCTGTGCTTCATAGGCGTTTCTAAGGTTACCAACAGAAGGTGAGTTACCTTGAACTGAGTCAAAACTAGCCCTGTATAACTACTTTAATCAAATAAGGTAACTTGCAGTATTTTAGTAAACATACTGTCATGCCATTACCTTGCTTTCGTTTTTACAATTCGCACACGTAATGTCTACCAGCGCAATTCAGTTTAGTACCCCGCAATTCAAATAGTCGAAGCGTAAGGATGTAAGAATTAAGTATTAATTACAACAAATCAAGTTCGAATTATAGCAACAACATTCGTACTTTGTAATAAAATATCAATTCTCAATATACAGCGATACATAAAAGAAACCAACAAGGACAAAATGTAAGTTTTATTTTGTATTTATATTCTAACTTTATCGTTGCAATTTGTTTATAGGAGATACTTTTCCCTACTCAAGTATTCAACCATTTTGACCATTATTTAAATAGAGGCACTTTAAAAATCACATTTTGGCATCTGTAATACTCAAATCAATGGAAGTTAACTTAAATACGCATATATATATATATATATATATATATATATATATATATATATATGTATATATATATATATATATATATATATATATATATATATATATGTATATATATATATATAGGGTTAATCATGTAAGTACAATACGTATTATGTACTATACACGATCATACAGCATCGTGCTGCCTTTTCACCCCAAACCTGAAAACCTCCCGATCATACACAAGATTTTCTTCCAGTTCTGTTTCTCTCATAGCTGCTCTAATACCCTTGTTCCACGATTCCCAGGGCCGTCCTCTTTTATTCCACCCGGGTGGATTCCACCTAAATAGCCGTTTAGGCCATCTTCCAGCTTCTATTCTAAACAAGTGGCAGAACCACATTAAACTTCTTTTTTCCATTCTGTGTGTTGTAGTTTCAGTCGCTTTCATCCTATGTCCTATTTCCTCATTAGTTATTCTCTCACGCCTTGATAGTCTACAACTTCTTCGTAAATAGTTCATTTCTATTGCTCTCGGTTTTCTCTTATCATCTTCTTTCGTTCCTCATATCTCACTTCCATGACACATTACAGTCTCCACCATAACTTGTCCAATTCTTTCTTATTCTTCTTGCTTGTGTTCTTATCCCACCATGTTGAATTCAAAGCTCCCACAACTCTTCTTCCTTTTTGAAATCTTTGTTTAATTTCACTTTTTCCTATACCATTGTTATCTATCGCGATACCAAGATATTTAAGTTCAGTGACCTGTTTCACATGGCTTTCATCATTCAATAGTACCTCGAACTTCGCATCTGAATTAATGACCAGATATTGGGTCTTACTTAAGCTTTGCATATTGTTTGTAAAAGCCCTTCAACATAAATTCCAGATCGTATGTGTCTTGGGCATACACTATTCCATAGTCTGCGAAACGCAATGTAAACAAGTGATCTTCAATAATAGCTGCGTTTCCAATTTTTGAGAGATATATGTCAAATGGTAAAGGTAACATACTACACCCTTGTCTTAAACCCTTGGTGGTAAAATGGTTTCTGATAATCGACCTCCTTGTTTAACATAAGCTATATTATTTTAGTAAAATTATTTTATAATTTTTATTAAACGTGGGTTCCAATTGTTTGTAGGGCAGTTCACAGTTTACTTATGGGTACGTTACCATAAGCTTTAAGTAAATCAATGGCAACAATGTTTGTTTCGTCTCCCTTAGCGATTCTTTTTTCTAGGAGTTTTTGGACAGCAAACAGGTTGTCTGTGCTTGGTCTTCCTGGAGTAAAACCACTTTGATCCTCTGCAATCATATATCCAATATTTTGTCGTAATCTGTTTTTCACTATTTTCCCATATAATCTACTAAATGTACAGTTAATACTAAGTCCTCTATAATTGTACTGGATCTTTCCTATTGCCCTTTTTATACAGTATCACCATATGCGATGTTTTCCATTCCTTGTACATAATGTATAATATAATAATAATAATTATTTGTTTTGCAATTAATTAATCAGCAAACTCGTTTCGTGGAACGATATTTGTTGGGTCTTGTAAAATTTTCAAGACCCTATTAAATCAACAACAACCAATTGTGGTTTTCATCGCTTTCGCCACCTGAAGATCAAGTCATTACACAATTTTTGAATAGCGAGGAAGTACCTTCCAAACCATTAGCTCGTTCTGAAAAGGAACAAAAGGAATCTTATTAATAGGTCGTTATGGTGTCGCGCTCCTATTCAATACTGCCGAACCTGCAATCGAAGCCTCTGTTGATATCGCAAATTCTCGTTTTCTATCGTTAGGAA
>JARFJB010000512.1:1182500-1230000 GCA_036346205.1 Vesta saturnalis | reverse complement strand
AGAACTACCACGTGAAATAGAGGTCAAAATAAGTCGATTGGATCTAATTTATTTATATACCAAAATGTACCGTTTGCCTGTGAGAAGAGTTCAAAGTTCACATAAAAAAACACATTTTTAAACGCTGTTCAGAAATGAGTGAAACAAAATGAATTAAATTTGACAAAAGTGCATTTTAGAGTATTACTCTCCTCTCGGTAATCAAAGAAACCCAAAAGAAATTGTAGAAGGGTTAAAACCACCCTCATCCCCTGATATTTTTTCAGAACTTTCTTAGGGATGGTAATACGGTTCTCAATTTTTTTAGCAAGAAGACTGATTAATTATCTTCATTTTGTTACTCTTGTAAAAATTTCGCATTCCGTATAGTTGCGAAGGAAAAAATGTTTTATTAAATACTAGTAACAAATATTCCTAGAACAAGTTTAATAAAATCGTAATACAAAATTTAGTTGGCAGTGGAAACAAAGGCAAAACGTTTTTTATAATAAATGTTCAAGATAACGGCCACTTTCATCAATACAAAGGTCAATTCGACGTAAAAAATTGAAATGCACCCTACTTAGGACATCGTCGTTTTCTCGTAGTGCGTTTACGGCATTTTGGGTTCTGTTCCACAGCTGCTCGGAAGTATTAATTTGAACCTTTTGTTTTTAACGTTCCCCAGAAAGAAGTCGCACGGATTTAAATCTGGAGACCGCGGAAGCCATTGAATAGGTACTTCTTGTTCCCTATCAATCCATCTACCAGGAAATTTTTCGTTTAGATAATCTCTTACTACACGTGCAAAATGAGGTGGTGCAACGTCGTGGATCGAAAACATGTTTCGATGAAGATTAAGGGACAAGTCGTCTAATAAATCTGGCAAAATTTCATGAAGGAAGCGAAGGTAACTGGCACCATTTAGACGATCTGGCAATCGGATCGGCCCAACCAAAAAATTGCCGATAAATGCAATCTAAATATTAATTTTAAATTCTCGTTGATAGTGTCTAGCTTTAATTGCATGTGGGTTTACATCAGCATAAATGTGCTCATTGTGCAGGTTCGTCATGCCACGACGTGTATAACAAGACTCATCAGTAAACAAGATGTTATTTTGAAATCTGTTATCAAATATTCTGCGCTCCCGAACAATCTGTGAAAAATTTAAACGTGATTCGTTGTCAAGTGGTAAAAACTCTTGTACTGTGAAGTGGATTAATTAATTGTTGTCTGCAGATCCGATTTACAGTGGTTTTTGGAATTCCTGTTTGTCGTTGCACAGATCTGGTACTGGTCTCAGGATTGTCATCGATTATTTCAAGAACAGCTTGTTCCGCATTAGGTCTTCGGAATCGGGGTCTTCCAGCCTTAATTCTGACTGGTTCCAACGTCCCTGTTTCTCGAAGTCGTCTCTCAATTCGGGCAAATGTTTTATGATTCGGAATTCTCCGGTTCAAAATCACGACTTTGTATTACAGTATTATTAAACTTGTACTAGGAATATCTGTTAGCAGTATTTAATAAAACATTTTTTTCCTTCGAAACTATGCGTAATATGAAATTTTTTTTACAAGAATAACAAAATAATGACAATTAATCGGTCCTCTCGCTAAAAAAATTGAGAACCGTATTACCACCCCTAAGAAAGCTCTGAAAAAATATCAGGGAATGAGGGTGGTTTTAACCCTTCTACAATTTCTTTTGGGTCTCTTGGATTGCCGAAAGGAGAGTAATCCGCTAAAATGCTCTTTTGTCAAATTTCATTCAATCTGTTTCACTCATTTCTGAACAGCGTACAAAATGAATTTTTTTTATAAACTGAATCCTTATCACGTGCAAACACACACACACACACACACACACACACACACACACACACACATATATATATATATATATATATATATATATATATATATATATATATATATATATATATATGTTTTGGGAATGTAGTACACAATAGGTTTACGACTTTTTTAAGCTGTTTTGACAACGCCAATATTCTAGGTGGCGCTACAGCTCCAATTAACGTCATTTTTTAAAATGGAATGGGGTGTGTAATAATTTAGTTATTTATTAACTTAATTTATAACTGTTTTGACATTCAAAGTAATTGCTCAATGTGACCACCTTGCACCTCCTGTACATAAATAAAGGCTGTGTATAATCCCTTTCGCACATTCCAGTAGAATATTTTTACCACTCTAAGAGTATTCTGTGCCTTAACTCTTTTAAACCGTCTAGCTCGGTACCAAAGACTTTCAATTTCATATATCCCCACAAGAAGAAATCAAGTGGGCTCAAATGGGATGAATGGGCTGACCACTCGATTAGGCCTCTGCGACATATCCATCTGTTTGGGAAAGCTTCGGACAAATAATCTCGCACCGGCCGAAAATAGTGGCGAGGAGCGCCATCCTGTTGAAACCATACCTCACTAATGCCTTCATAATACTCTTCGGGATAATTTCATTTTGTAACAATTATCAATACAGTGGACCGTCCAAATTTTATTCAATAAAACATGGACCAATAATATAGTCACCAAAAATGGCAGATCAACCATTTAGCTTTTTTTTTTATACTGCGTGGCTATATTCCGAATCTATAACGTATTGGCATCACTTCCATACCACAAATTTTGTTATTTACGTCTATATCCAATAAAAAGGTGCTTTCATTACGGAAGGGCAAGAAATTCGAGAATGGAGGCCTGGCAATTGTGATTTCGGTAATTCTTTCTACTAACTCATTCCTTCGATCATTCATTTAGTTTATAAACCAATTTCAATTTGTAAGGGCGATAGCCTGCTTAAAAATTTTGTTAGCTATTTTGTTACAAACTTCTTGGTTTCCAGAGATAACGCGCGTTGGCGAATTAGGATTTTCAACAATTTTAGTTACAACGTTATTTTTTGTATTCTCAGAAACTGGGGACCTACCTAAGCGACGCTCATTTTAAACTGATCCATTTCTTAAAAACTTTGTGATCAATTTCCTTACGAGTCTTCGGCAAACATGACTTTCTGGCTTTGCCTCATTGAAAGTACGTTCCGTTTCATGGTAATTTTCTACCATTTTCAAAGAATAATGAGTGTAATTTAAGAATTTTCAAAATTTTTGTAGAATTAAACACAACGTAAGGTTAAGAGTCAATAATTTGTTTTAAACTTGATTGCAAAGCCTTCTTTCTGAAAGTTATGTACCCGCAAAAGAAATAAAAATTGAAATGGCTATAACTTCTAGAAAAATTGCCATCGTTAAAATATATTCTATGGGATTCTACTACATTGAAATATCTTTCCAATCTGCCCCCATTCCATTTAAAAGTGGCGTTACTTGGCGTCGCAGCGCCACCTGGAATGTTGACGTCAGAACAAGTCTGTGTAATTGACTATGTAGGTGTTCGTTGTTTTTGTACGAATTTCAATGGCAATAAATTATTATTATTGTTATCATTATTATCAAACCTATTGTTTACTATATTCCCAAATTTCATTTTGATATCTCCATTGATTTCAGAAATCGGGGAGGAGCTTACATTATATCCCTCCGTATATATATATATATATATATATATATATATATATATATATATATATATATATAGGATATTTTAATAATTAAGGCGTTACTTTGGGAATTTTGTTTAAACCTACAATATTTGATTTCGATCATTTTTTCCCAAATTTGAGTATGGATTTAAACCATATTTAATCAAATAAGATAACATTTTTAGATGTTATTTTTTAAATTAAGAAGAAGTTTATCTTTATTATTTGAATTAAGTATTAAGTTTTTCCTAAATTAAAATCAAGCTATACAAAGCCATTTTATCTTTTTAAATTTTGCTATTGGGTAATTTGAAAATACACACGAAACGGGAATATTCAACTACTTCAGGAACTTGTCAGATGGGAGAGCTTAGTTTTGAATTCGTACTCGCGCGAGACTGTTGGTAAATAAATAGCTGTGGTCATTTTGATAAATGCCCGAGAAACATTTTGTAATTTATAATTTATTTTATTATTTATTTATTGTTTTATTTTGTTCATTTGGTTTGAAATAAGATCAGCTCCAAAAATGATGGCCACAATATAGCAGCATGATTGACAGCAAACACATGACATGATATGTCACGTAAGTTGAAAGAATTATTGAAACAACAACCTTATTATACAACCTTTATTAATAAAAATACTAGTAATGAAACTTATTCTTTATAAAAATTAAAAATACAGTTGGATGGATTTGAAATTGTAACTCCAGATGAGCCAACACCAAAGCTGACAGTTCCTTCGCCGTTTTGTGGTATACTTATAGCTGCTGTACCAGTAATGTTCCGAGCAATTTTAATTTTATTTTGCAGAGAATTCTCTACATATGATTCGGCTACTTTATCCGATCGCCATCCACCAAGCTGCTTCGGTGTCCTTGTATCACCGCCGCTTTCTGCAAAAATCGTAGTCGCACTCCTGCGAAAGCAGTGCCCTGTGTACTTATGGGCATCCGGTAGATTGAGGAACTCTGCTATTATCCTCGGCATTTTGCCTAAGGTGTTTTTCCCAACAGTCTGAGCACTACATTTGCCATTATGATACGACAAAAACAAGCTGTCAATTTTAGTATGTTCCGGTCGTAATGCTGCATATTTTCGGTACAAAGAGACGTAATCAACCAATCCATCGCTTGGTACAATTGTAAATTGCCTCGAAGTATAAGTTTTGGTTTTTTTGATCTTCACTGATAGCACTGATCCCTCAGTTGTTACGTTCTGTACAGCCAAATCGTGCAGTTCTTCGCGACAACATGCTCCAAAAATACCAAAGGATGTGACAACCTATAAAACACAATAATTTTTATAATGAGAATTGGAAAAAAAAAACTAAAATCGTTATACCTTAACTAACAAGTACGTATGATCAGGCGCCTTCGACATGAATTCTTCAATTTGATGCCGTTGCAATACATAGGACTTTTTAGCTTGATCACCTACAGAATTATTCTTCAAGAATTGTGTGAGCATGGAAAAACGAGATATATCAACATCTTCCTTCAACTTGAACATCTTTTTCAATTTAGAATATAAACACCACGGTGACGACGGCTTATAGATATTTGACTGCAAAAATAGATATTTATTGAATAGAGATAATTGACTAATGTATATATATATATAATCCCTTACCATTTGAGATAAGTATGCCGTCACAACTTTTTCATCACATTTTGTGGACACATTTTTTGTGCTCCGCCACGCGCAAAACTTTTCGTACTCTTTTATGTATAAATATTTCGATTTACTTGGAATTATTTTTGCCTGGGCGGCCTCAAATTCATCTAAATTTCTTGTGAATAAGTTTTTGCGTTTTCACCTTCCATTTTAGAATGCAAATTATTTACAAACAAACAGTACCTTAGCAACAATTTAGCAATATGACAGTATCTTAGTAACAACAAATTAGCCTACTGTCGACTTTATTTCACTGAATTTGCGTTTAAAAACTTGCCGAAAATACTAAATCTTTTTAAAATTTTGTTCCAGTTTCATGGTGCAAAATAAAATAAAACATTGTGTGTACCACGGGCATAATTGTAGATTATGGCTCTCAGGAATATACAAGCCTTCCGTATCGCGTCTGGGTTTTAACATTCCCTCGAGCCATAATCTTCTGATTATGCCCTTAATACATAAATATCTATTATATCAATTTCGATTAAATTCGTTACAATATTCTACAAACGTAAACTTATTTCTTGAGTGTAGTAATTAATTGTTTTAAACTAAAAAGGCTAACCTTTGTAAATAATGATTAACAAACTATTTCAGGGTATCAAAGGGCACCAAATTAGCACCAATTTATGGCACATAAGTGATTTCAATATAATTGTTGGCTAAGTACTTGTACGCTGGCTGTGCTAACTTTAAGTTAAGCACACAGTCCTTAATTTTCTGTTAATGATAGTCGCACCAATTTTTTTTTTGTAGTAACAAATTAGCACAAAATTATGGTATTTCAAGTGGTTGTGTTGCAATGGCTGTACTAACTCTAGGTGTGTCTTGATTATTCAATTCGAAAATGTCTCACGCTTGTGTTCAGATCAGTAGCATTTTACCCAATAGATCACTAGTTCTTGATATAATTGTCCATTAAAAGTGTAAGACGTTTTGTAAAACTTCACATATTTTTATCTTTCCAATTTAGTTATTTAGAAAGATTTGATTTTCAAGCTGTATTTTTTGTGATAGTGCACACTCCATAGATAAAAGTATTTAACGTTTTGATTTTATTAATTAGGCTAATTGACGGGTTAGTTATAGTAAACAAGCAAACTAAATGCGTACGACCTGCAATTATGTAGTAGCTTCTACTATATTAATACGGTCTGAACCTTTGGTTATATATGTGCTACGTGAATAGCTCATACCGCCATTACCTTTACTTTTATGTTTAACAATCGTATATGGAATGTGTACTTGCGCAATTAAATTCAGTAACCAACAATGCAAGTAGTCTAATTGCAATTAAGCATTAATTGCAAAAGAAATCAAGTTCAAATCGTAGCAACAACGTTCGTGTTGATAAACAAAATAGTAAATTCTCTATATACAGCGATACATAGAAGAAATTAACAAAATGTAAGCTCATTTTTTTGTATTTAAATCCTAACCTGATCGCCGCTATCTGTTTGTAGGAGGTACTCGTCGCTACTGTCATCAAATACGATACATTCTTTCGTTTGCTAATGCTGTAATCAGTCAGCTTAATAGGGACGGGGGGCGATGGCTCTATCCTGACAATGCTAATTTGTTGAAGTTAATGTAGCTTTTTCTCAGAAACCAAACAAGATATCAATATGAATTTCTTAACACTATGGGCCGACGTTCTTTTATTTGATGAAAATTTAGTGTGGTTTAAGATTGTTTACAAAATGTCAAAAGAAAGCAAGCTTTTTTTTCAAAATATTCATAATATGTAATAAAAATATTTTATTTGAGTATTTTGCCTATCCCGAGTAAAATTTTGCACCTTAACTTCCCTACAATCTAAAATAAGAATTGTAAAGATATCTTCAGTGGTTCCTAAGAAAAAGGTACATAAGTGGTGAAAATCAAGAATTTCGGGAAATCGCATTTAAAATTAAAGTCTAGCCTAAAAAACCTACCTCAGTGAATTCAAGCCCCATTTCCTGGATTGGCTGGGTCTTCCTCTGCTTAGTACTACCTTTTTGCTAAGGTTAGAAGTCTGCAAGTACTTTTCCTGTAATTCGTCTATAGCTTTCTGAATTTGCGATTCTTGCTTCAAGTTTCTTAAGGGAACTAACACAGTTCACTCCCGAAGCAATTCCTAGCTTTGCTAAGACTTTACATCTGGCTAAGTTTCTCAAATTGAAACAATCTAAAGCCGCATACACACCAAACTTAGTTGTATCCCGCATGACAAATGTCCCCTTTGGAATTCGAGATCAGATCATGTTATGGAGCGATTCGCTCAGAGTTTGTGTGTCGCCATGTACACACTTCTTCAGAAGTTTTGGAGACGTCAAGTCTTTAAAGTAGGCTTTATATCAGACGTGACAGTGGCAGGTATATAAAAGGTGTGCATCGCGATCATAACTTCCATCGTTCTCTTTCACTTTCTGGAATTTGCGCCAGCTACTTTCTCCTTTTGGGCAAAGTCCGCATGCTGCATGTTAGTTGCTGGAGGACAAACGGAAATAAACAGCCCATACGGCCTCTTTCATATTTTATAGACTACTAACGTTTTGTCTAACAGTAAGTCCATAGTAAATTGAAATTTGTTTCTTAGCAGCACCGGCAAGTCTATCACAACCACCTATTTTTTGCCATCGGAAAGTGCTTGCTAGCCTTTTTTGTTTTTTAGCTTGAGTAGGCAAGCAGGCATACTTCTATGAACATGTCTGACCAGGGCCATATGGTTTCATCTGTTACACAGTCAAGTAGAAGGCAGTGTCACCATCACCAAGATGCATACAGTTAGCCTGATGTTCTTTTTCAAGCCTTTTTGGACATCTGCAATGTTTAGGTAATATTTGGGCATCTGTTACTTTGCCTGTTTTCACACTAATTGCGGGCACGACCATTTCGTGAAGTATGTAATATATGGGCATCTATTACTATACCTCTTGACACGCTAATTGCGGCCACGTGCGTGAGGCATGTCCACAATCCGTCCAGCGTAACAGTTGCATCCTTATTCTCATCACTCACATCATCATTTTCACTCTTTTCTACTTCTACAGCTTCTTCTGCTGCTAATTTCATAGCTTCTAAGCACCAGTCCTTAGTAGCATTATGAAATAAGATTATCCTAACGCATGAATTATGCAGGATTTTGTTTGGATAGTGAAGTCGCCATTGCCATTCGGCGAGTCGCACTTTTTCGTTTCTTCGTGGTGTAACGTGTTTAAAGCGCCGTCTCTTATCGGGGTATATTCGGATTTGCGACCCACATAGTCTTCTTGCACCCATTATTATTTTTGGCTAAACGTATCATCCAACAAATATGGTTATTAGGAGTTGGATAAGATGTTGAGCCATCTATTGTGGTCGTTTTGGCATGGATCCAGTTCAAAACTGAGTTACCCGACCTGCCGTCGTTCCTGTCGCCTCGTGAATTGATTCCGAACAGAGCCCCCTCGTGCACCTCTCCATACTTTTTGGGATGCGATCCATGATGGTTATGCCGCTGTCGTATACTTTTTCCCGCTTCCTCATGGAGAATTTGTTACTCGTTTCATAATCACCAAATCAAAGGTAGCCCAATCCAAAAAAATATTCATTCCTTGTTTTAAACCTTGTGCAGTCGCTTTTGGTCAAATTTGTTTGTGAAAAGTTTCGTAGTCTCATTGACATCAATGATATTCTCGCTTAGACTGGCTCTGCTATAGCACTTACTTAGATTCGTTCGTTAGCTCGACAACGGCAAGCTTCGTTAGTAATCGCATAGCTTACATTTATGTGCGTATCCATACTAGTAGTAGGCATTATGTACTGCCGCAATAAAATGTCGTTTACCCTGCTCTCGTGGTTTGTGACTAAGTCAGAAGTTGTCTAACTTATAGTACGTCATCGTTAGAGTTCAAGCAATCGCTCAATTCTCGCCCTATTATTTCGTGATGTCCCACTAGTCGCACCTTGAGGAATGGTTGTTTTGCTAAACATGCTTTCGTCATTATCTAGAATCCCCACATTTCGCTTTCTTTATAAAGTGGGTAATCCTTATGATCACCGGAAAGGTCCATTGTCGTCCCATAAACGTCATAGTACTTGTTGACAACCCAATTTATTGCCGATAGATGTTTAGAAAACTCGCGATACTTTTTCAATCTAAGCATCTTGCATTATCGCTTAGATCGTAACCTAATTCGTGCTAGTAGTCATTTAGAAAATTCATTGTTACATACAGATCGCATCGTATGACTCTTATCTTGATTCACCAAGTTCATGTGAAAAAATCAGCTTGTAAGTATCGAATACCGTTATCGGCGAAATTGAAGCTACACTTAATTCTAGGCGACTGTGTCCAACTGGTATCGGTCTCAATGACCTGCTGGTCAATTTTTTGATCTTAAAGGCCTTATCGATCACTTCTGATACTGACCTTTTACATTTATAGAAGTAGTGTCTGTCCCTACTGGCAACTACTGCAACAGTTGGAACAACTATTCTCATCCAATGAGATACATTTTTCACTTTTTAATACAAGTAATTATTTAGTGGATTATGTAAACGGAGTTATTTTGAAAAATCGCATTTACGTTTATTTTAAATACTTGTAATTTACAAATCAGGGGAAGTTGACTTAGATCTAGAGTGTACTAAATGTATAGAGAGAATAATCATTTGTCTTCTGATTAGTGAATCAGCTCACTTCGCATACTTTGGTAAAAATACATGCATCGTAACCTAGCTCAAATAATGTGCCATCCACATAGTATATAATCAAAGGTTCGAACTGAACACATACTAGGAAGTATACTTTTTATCATTCACACAATAGTATTTTTTACTTGGTTTAGACTTATACTATCATCTGATCTTTTATCACGATTGGACAAGATTGACTCAATCGTAAATGTTGAAGTGTCTGTTCTTTTATGAATTCATCTTTTCAGATAATGTAGAAACTGTGAAACTGGCACATTAACTATTGGATTTTTGACGCTTTAAGTGAGCTTTGGCGATCTCCACACCACCAAAATTTTCGCCAATGTTAAATAGCCTATTTATTATTTATTTAATTAAATTTTCATTTTGTGTTCAACAAATTGATACCTGCAGATTACATAGGCATGTTATAATCACGCTGAACAGTTGTGGCTGGGAGGTTTTAACACAGCGCAACTTAGCAAGCACAACGTAGCAGCTAGCGAAGTAATTAAATCACTTGGATTGACTAGAATATTTATTATTTAAACTAGGCTACTGCAAATAATAAATAATTTATTTGCTCAGTATTGAAATAATTGTAAATTTAGAAGTAAAGGTAATTAAACAGCCCCAAAAGATTTTAGGTTTACAGAAAGCAGTCGAATTTGAAGTAAAAGCTTGCCAGAAGAAAATATTTATCAAATATAGTAATTGAAGTCATAGACCGTTGAGCTTAAGCGAAACATTTAAATGGGCAAAATTTAGTCAAAGGACAGATTTAGCGATTATTATGCACAGTAATATTTTGACAATATAAGATGACAGCTTGAGCCATGCAATATAATCAACAATTTACGCTTTTCCAGAATAAGTTACACATATGAACAGAAGATAGATAAGTAAACGTGTTTTTAAATTAGAAACGTTTCACTGAAATACATCAGCAGTAGGCATGGCTTGGTCAAACGAGTGGTAGTGTTGTGTAAAAGAGAGTCGGTGCTCAGGACACCATCCGAACTCCAGAACACATTGACCGTATAAGAAGATCGATTTAAAATTTACCTTAAGATGCACGAGTTTTTTTAATAACGAGGCGCACTTTCACATTTCTGGATGTGTTAATAAGTAGAATATGCGTTATTGGAGTGTTGAAAACCATGGGGTAATTTATGACAAGAATCTACACAGTGACAAAGTGACAGTTAGGTGTGCAATCAGCAGGAAGACATCATTGGGCCTTATTCCTTTGAAGAGAACAGTTACGCTGTTACAGCAACAATTTCATCAACCACAACGTCAACAGATTAATTTGGGATTAGTGTGGTTTCAGCAGAAGGGTGCCGAAATCCATATTTCTGTTTTGAGGGCAATGTTCCCCGGTGGCTCGATTTCGCGGTACATTTCATGGCCTACACGCTCGCCGGATTTAACTTCGTATGACTGCTTTTGTGTGCGACTACCTCAAGAGTGAGGTGTTTAAACATCAATTCAAAGCTCTAGAAGCCTTGATGCAAGCAATACGCCTTAAAGTTGGCCGAATTCTGCAACAGATGCTTCGCAGAGTTACGCAGAACTTCAGAAACCGGCTACAGCAGTGCATTGACTGTGAGGGACATACCTTGAATTACACGTTGATAAAACAAAAAGTTTGCCGCACTCTCCAACAGATGCTTCGCAGAGTTACGCAGAACTTGACTACAGCAGGACATTAACAATGAGAGAAGTCACTTGCAAGACATGTTTAAAACAAAATAAAATTAACTTCCAGTTGTACCTTTCCGATGCCACAATAAAGTTTTCTTCTAAAATATTTTATTTTTTAATTTTGAAGTTGACATACTTCCCTGTCCCTGTATTATAGCTATACGAGCAAGTATTATACAATACATGCAGTTACTGGATACGGTCTAGAATACCGAGAAGTATTCTTCTTCGAAAACCATTCGATTTCAATGTAACTCGCAGGCAAAATTTGTTGATTGTGGTAAAGAAAGAAAATGAAATAAATTATTTACCTCGTGTGTAGAAGCAATTGTTCTAGCTTCATTTCCGAGCCAAGCTCGTTGAAAAAGAACGTGAAACCTTTTATGCACTAAATGGTGTCTTAAGGAACAAAATATTTTAGACACCTAATTATGAAAATGTGCTTTCCCGATTTTTGCAAAAATTGACATTACAAAACATAAATGCGAGGTTCTATTTAACCGCTACATAGCGTTAAAGGAGTAAGAAATTTTAACTTACAATTTATATAATTATAAGTGATTAGATTAATTTCAATGTAGATGTAAATAATTAAACGTATATAGAAATGAGTTAGATAACTATTTATCCCAGTAAGGCAGGAAATTATAAATTAAAAAGCACGATAAATTAGATTACTGAAGTCATAACGGTTAAATTGATCAAGGTACTAACTTTAATCTAATATCAACCCTTTATATTTCATGTTAGATATGTTAATAACATTTTGACAACATACAACTGTCCTGAAGAATAATTGATAAGTAGTCTTTACACTTGCCCTTCAATGGTAGTAAATACACAAATCCAAATTCAGCAAATAACCATGTATACGATAAAAACGAAAAAGCTGTTTGCAAAATTGTGAAACACATTCTCACATTATCTTGGAAGCCGCTGATTGTGACAACCTTGTTTATTATCAATGTGTATGAAGTCTCTTTATATACTGGGTTTTTTAAAAAATGTTCCGATAATTTCTAGAGTAAATAGAATATTAAAAAATAACGTTAGTTTGGTTAATAAACATGTGTACGAAAATGCCCCCTTAAGAAGATACGGCCCTGTAAAAGTGACCCTAAAAATCCTTTTTTTTATTATCTCTGAAACGGTTTAAGTACCTGAATGAAATTTAGATCACAAATACCTTTGATTAGGCCATAAAAGATAGTGTTGGCAAATTTTTAATATTTTGTACAGGATCGTCGGTAAAGAGAGGTTGCCACTTATTTTGTCACCAACCTTTTTTTTATACGGATCTTTTTAATTTTTTGGGCAAAAAATTTTTTTTTTCACAATTTGCCACAAAATAGATACTATTGTTGAAAGTCAAAGAAATTACTGGTTTTGGAGTTATTTGAAGTTTTAACATGTTTTTCCTACAATAAGAAAATAAAAGAAATATTGAGTTAATTTGATTTATTTGAATTAAGTAGGCTTAGACTGCAGGCTCGCGGTTTTTTTTTGGGAGGTTCGTTTGACACATTGTTGTTGATAGTTTTGGTTTGTTTAACAAGTAATAACGCTTTTAAAAACTTTGAAAATCAATATGTACACTAATAATGACTATACCGACGTGTTGTTAACATTAGGGGAATGTGATGGAAATGCTAAAGTAGCGAACAGAAGATATGTGGAAAAATTTCCAAGAAGAAGTGTTCCGGATCAAAAAACACTTTTGATAGTGAGGCGGTTCCATGAGACTGGAACCTTCCAAAAAAGGTAAATTCTGGTAGACCACGAGTGGAAGGAATTCCTCAAATAAAAGAAAATATTTTAACTCTAGTTGTTGCGGATCCTACGATAAGTGTAAGAAATGTGGCAAGGGCAAGTAACGCAAGTGATTCTAGTGTACATCGTGTATTAAAAGAACAACTACTGCTCCCGTTTCACTACAGATAAGTACACGAATTATTTCCTGAAGATCTTTTTTTGAAAAGAGACTTGCGACTTATTACAAGAAATAATGAGACAGAACTCTGATTTTCTAAAAAATATTATTTTCACCGATAAATCAACTTTTACTAGGCAAGGTATGTTTAATAGTCATAACAGTCACTTCTGGGCTGCTTCAATAGGCAACCGCCTCATTGCATACCATATTTTTGATGGAAATTTAAATGGTGATGTTTACTATCAATGATGGTGCTCATCTCATTTCAGTAGACAAGTTAAAAGATGGCTCAACGAACATTTTCCAAATCTTTGGCTTGGTAGAGGTGCTGATGGTCCTATCCACTGTCCACCAAGGTCCCTTGACCTAAATTTTGATATGTGGAGTTTAGTTAAAGAAAAAGTATATTCAAGCCAAATAAATTCCATTGAAGAACTTCAAGCAAGAGTTGAAAATAATTTAAGAATGTTAATTCAAGAACCACTGCCACTCCAAAGGATTATGTTTTCACTAGAAAAACGGTTACGATTATGTATTCGTAAAAATGGTGGGCATTTCGAAGATTTAATGTAAAAACCCGTCCCTACTTATTCAATTTTTTTTCTGTTTGTTTTGTGTTATTCGTTGTTTTTTTTTAAATTGTTTCCTTTGTCTGTTCTGTGTTAATGTCATACAATTAAAACCTTTTTTAAGTTATAAATAATTTACAATATTTTTACCTCATAGTTGTTTCTGAAACAAGCATTATTCCCTGAGGTAGCTCGTTCTCGCGCATGAAAATTATTAATTGTTTCATTTTAAAATAATTTATTAATTCGGTCAGCATTACTTGCTAAAACCTCAAATAACTTTCAACAAGAGTATCTTTTTTTTGTGGCAAATTGTTAAAAATTAAAGATATCCCCATAACAAAAAGTTTGGGGACAAAATTTAATGACGCTCCCATACAAAATATTAAAACTTCGTCAACACTATCTTTTATCACCTAATCAAAGGTATTTGTGGTCTAAATTTTATTTAGGTATCTTAAACGGTTTCAGAGATAAAAAAAGGATTTTTAGGTCCACTTTTACAGGGCCGTATCTTCTTAAGGAGGCATATTCGGACACATGTTTATTAATCAAACTAACGTTAATTTTTAATATTTTATTTACCCTAGAAATAAGCGGAACGTTTTTTGAAACACCCTGTATAGCGCTATTAAAAATCGTCACTTCGTTAGCTGGAAGTCTGTTACTTCCCTTTCATTCTTGTTACGATGGATAATTAGTGGAGAGCAATAAAATCGATACGAGAAATCTCCACGAGATGTGCTTAAGAATTCATGTGTTGTGGAAAACGAAGAAATTAAGTAGACCACGCCATTTAAGGTAAACCAAGAATAGCTAATTTTGCAGGCTTTCAAGTGCCGGAATTTTGTTTTAATGGGCTGTTTGATCGTTAGGTACATTTAAACCAATTTAAACAACATACAGGCCGTTCGTACGTTTTTAAAATATTCTTGTGAGTTCAACCATACGTAACACTTGTGGTTACAGTATACTCAGTATAAAGAAAACCTATGCTCATATTCCTTAATTCATTAATTATTTTGTAATAAAAATATTAAAAGTTGTTCAATACTCAGTAAAAATACACAAATAACTTTGGGAGACGTCTGATGGGTACTTTTGACAACATCTTTAGGGTAACTCCTTCAATTTTAATTAGAATTATCTCTTTAACGTCTTCCAAATCACTAGGTCTGTTTACATATGCTTTACTTTTTAAGTAACCCCAAACAAAAAGACTATGGGGGTTAAATTTGGGAGGTAAATCTGGTAGCCTAGCATTCAATGTGAATGCGTGCCCAATCCAGAGATTCACAAAAGTTTCATCAAGGACATCTTTAACCACTAAAGCATAATCTGGACTTGCTCCATTCTGATGGACCGAAATAGTAGAATCGATTTGGCTAAGATGACTAATATTTGGAAATGTTACAGTTAAATATAGTACTTTGCAACATTTTCAAATACTTCGCACTCGCCACAGTATTGGGATCGGATAATTAATAGTACAGCAGGTTAGGAAAATACTTTACGTTAATAATTGTTTCTGGTTCGTAATTAATTAAAATATGTGCGCAAATCAATTAAAAATTGTACTCTAAAGAAATCAATACATAACGTTTACGTTAAATTCTGCGAATTTAATTTTAATCGATACAAGCGGTTTGACGCTTATACATGTGAAGAGTATTTATACAAATCTATTCTTAGAAACGAACAATGGAACTGGTAAATCGCTTTATGAGGGCAATGGCTTTGTATGTAGTTTACTACGGCAATAGGTGTTATCGATTTCTGTTTTAAAATAAACTAAAAGTGTCGCTTTTATTTATTTAGCAATCTGTAACTTCGGGGTTTTGCAATAATTACTTTTAATTATGCAAAAGATGGAACGTGAAATAGGGGGATCGTAAACTCGAGAATGGATGAATATATTAAACGTGGTTGGTGGTTTTTTCACCACTTAACAGAAAATATACAGGAATAGGAGTATTATTGAGAAATTAAATCGGAACTTCTAATTTATTGAAATTTGGTTTAATGTTTAAAGAATTTATTTATTCTTTCAGGAAGTAGGTTCTAATACTTTATTACGTATTCTGGATACGAACACAAAGTATTAGCATTAGTGCAGGATTGATAACGGGTTTAACGGATATTTATGGAGATTATTATGTGGTTTATTGTCTGCAGGTTTTACTGGGTTGCCAGTTCAGTCGTGTATGTGTTACGTACTTTTGCGTAAGGAAAGGTTTAATTAATCAAACAGGCTTACACACTTTGGTTATTTAAAAGGGCACTAGATTGGACAGGCGTACACCTTCCAAACATGCAAAGGTAGGGAAATATCTACACAGGAAGACACCTTGCGGAATATTTCCCAGGAAGACTCAGTACTTTTCAGGTGACCACCTAAAAGCTAAGAGTCGGATATTGTATATTAAGATCTGTTTGTTTTACGCTGGGCATACGCCCGATTAAGTATTTACTGTACAGGTATTGCGGAGTTTTTGCAAACGGAATCGATTAATAACATGCCCAATCAGAAAATACATTGTTCTAACGGAACATTGGTCTGGTAAATATGACAGAAATTGTATGATTTACCCCAGAATGGATCGGCAGGTAGAAGTAACCGTTTCTGATTCCAACTAAGTCGGAATAGAGATCAGGAACGAAGATAGGAGAACTTCGGCGTAGAAGATGTTTTCTTCATACTTATCGAAATGCACCGGAGCATTTTTAGTGCAAATAAACTGATAAATTAGAATAAGTTTTGTTATGAACGAATAAGTTCGAAAGTAAATATGTATTTAAAATTATTATTAATTTTACAATATATTTGCTAAAGTATTCTAGCAAAGTACAGGTCGAAGGTTCAAACCCTACTCGAGGTAAACTTTTTATTTATATGTTTAGTAAAATTAATAATAATTTTTAATAAATTAATGATTAATTTGCGGATTTTTGTGAGGATTTCTGGATCGTTACACCACGACAAATCTCATTGTTGCCACATAAAGCTGTAATTAAAAATTATTATTAATTTTATTAAATACATAATTATAATAAATTAATAATAATTTTTAATTACATATTTACCTTTGAACTTATTCGTTCATAACAAAAACTTGTAATAACATTAAGCTGTAATTTAATAATGAAGATTTCCAGTTTTAGCTCCGAAAATACATGACTCCTAAGATAATTAGTCGTTTACAATCTTTATGACCACACTGTACTATAAAACATGACAACCTTCCATAGATTCTATTCAGTTTTGTGTTATATTTAAAACTGGATCAGTGCAAAGCATTTAATAAATTAACTTTGTTAATTATTACGGTTAGACATGCCAGCTATTTTTTAAATAAAATAAAATTTCGGTTCAGCTAATAAACTCGGTCCACATTCGTAGTATTGCTGAATCAATGTGACGCGTTGTTAAAAATATAAACGGCTGTACAGTATATTGTTATAACGGCTTGTTCACCGGAAACCATAATCCTGTTATGAATTAGTGGACAACAAAGAAAATCATTTTTAGCATGGCAACAGGTGAAAATTAATCATATTGCAGAAGATATTATAATAAATATCAGTTGTTTCCATATTAAATATTGAATTTTTCTACGCGTTTTACCAACACATTGCTTTTGGCGTATTTTCCAAGATCTCAAAGTAAGTGCTTGACCAATTAAATATGTTTGGTCATCTCAATAGTACAGTGATTTCAAATAGGAATAAAGACGAGCAGCTTCATCACTTCTTTGCGACGTCACATCACCGCCTCGTGATGTTATGGGCTACGCCCCCTCTCTCTACGTAAGCGCGCCTTCTACAACGACGCATGGTTCCCAGGTTCTATGCTCTGAATTTTGAAACAAGTTAAGAGCTTTCAGATTTAATTATAGAGTGAGCATCTGTTAAGTCAAATTCAATTTTGTAATTTAAAGTACTCTTTTACCTCATACTCTTCAAATAATATGATACAAAGACGGCCGCGCGACCTGCATATATAAAGTCGGCACGTTTGAGGTAGGGTCCCTTGGAAATTCCCAGTTTTTCTATGGTTAGACGACAGCGTCAAAAGTTGTTTTAATTAAAATTAAACCAATTATTGATTTAATGCTTATCTGGATATGCTAAAATTATTATTTATGAAATAACGGAGCGATTGTTATAAAAATTTTACAAATTTCTACAAAAAAAATAATCAGTCTACCTAACGGATTAATTACTAATTATTAACACTTTTGCCGATTTACAATTTGAAAATTTCAGAAGTCTGCTACCTCCTGCACAAGTGTTTGTGGTTGGATGCATCGTTAAAATACAGCTTATTTGTGCAATAGAATGTAGATAAAATTCTATTGTAGTTATTTATTTGGTTAACGTTACAGAAATTATTGAACACTTAACTCTAGTAATATCGAAAGTCATCCAATGGACTTATCTATAATTGCAGAATTAAATTTATTCCTGAACGATAGTTACGATGGCAAAATTATGTTTTAGTATATTTGCTATTGACATGTGTTTCCTTTACATAAACTTTCCATTAACAAACATAACGTTTCACAGTTAAACTTCCATTATTTAATAAAGCAATTCAAAGAAACAAATCAATTAATTTTCAGGAATGCTGTTACTTATTAATTATTTTATTAATTAGAGACTCTCTTAATTATATTTATCGGGTTTAAAATCCCATTTTTGAATGCTTCGGTTAATCTATCTCTAACCAATGTTAATATTAAAGGTTTTTAGTGGAATTTTCCATTCAACATGTGTATTCTAATACAATATAAATTATGATGCGGAATTCTGTAACGATTTAAAATAAATCCTTACTTTGTCACAAATTGTTATTTATTTGAACACCCTGTATTTGTTTTAACGTTCTAAAATTGACCGTTTGAATTTAAACATTCCATGTTATACATTTTTAATAAAATGTTTTCATGATCAAATTTGCCAACCACGTTATCTTTTGCACTATTCAAAAATTGAACCAAATTATTATAAATACATTGTGAGTGCGAGTGCGTGCGAAGAATTTATACTCCTCTAGACCTATTGTAGTAAGCATAAACGATGTAATTATAATTTATGCATCATTAAGACGTTGTTTTGATTCTTTCATATACATTAGTAAACCACCCGGCAATTGGTTTCATATGACCACCTTCACGATCGCATTAAAAGAATACTTTAGTTAGACCGAACAACCTTGTATGAATGTAACTTTTAAGAAATACCGCATAACTACCAACCTAATTAATAATTGATGAGTTGCAGTCAATTCATTATTTCACAATCACGCCATTCTGTTTTGCAGTTAGTTGTTTAGTTACGCGTTATGATTAGAATTTTTTACACGGGGTAACCGTCTACAAAGTAATTATAGGTTTGATTAGGAGCATTTGCAGAAATATATATTTTTGTTTACATTTTATCTGATACCGTCGTCCGGTTTGGCAGGTAAGATATTTAATAATTAATTTATTGATTTAAGGTTTCCGTCGCCGATTACACTTTAATTTTAAAATTTAGTATAAGCGTTTACCGAAACGCGATTTCTTTTCTGCAGCTCAGCTGACTGAATTTTGTAACTAGGATTTTTCTTTTATGTTAGTCTAAAAGAGTGAATTGCTCTATAATTTCTTTGTTTTATATAGCCGTCTTTATTAGTTTACAGACTGTTTACGCGAACACATTTTGTTTCTATTTTTTTTCAGGAATTTAGTTTCCCGCCACAATCGATAACCGTATATGTACCGGGTGAACCAAATATTACAATCATTGCAGTTATTAATTCTATTTCGACTAAAATAATTTTTTTTATTAACAGCAAGTAGCCGATTGTTAATTACCATTATTCTTTTTCCAAATTTTTTTTATATTTTTTGGGATTCCCGTACATGGAGTGATTTACTTGTTAAGTTTTCAGATTAGAACATTTATTTTAGTTATACCGTTAGGCCGTCTCAAACAGATTACAAGAGTTAATTGATTTTGTTTAGTGCAGAATTATTGGCAGAAATAAATCTGTTATCTAGCCGCCTTTATTAGTTTATAGCCTGTCTAGACAAACGACATTATTTTTGTTTATATTTTTTTCTTACAAACTTAATCTTTTTTTCAATTTTCTTTCGATCTCTGTACCAGGAGCTATATTATTTTGCAACTGAATTATTTTTGAATTCATACTACCGAGACCGCGCATTTCCGACTCAACAACGACACAAGTCTTAAATACCGGCAGCGATTTAAATCTTGAGAAAACTTGGTAGACTAACATCATCACTGAATCTAGGCCTCTATATCGCCATTTATCTAGATTGGCGCTCGAGTATCCCGATTATACCGCGGTAGTCCAACAGCAGTTTATCGCCCCGCCCCTCTTAAATAATTCTAACGACTGACCGTTCACCGAAAAGAAAAGCGTTATTATATTATATCAAAATTATAAAGAAAATTTGTGTTTACAGTTAGCGGTGTAATCTTTTAGCTCTTTAAGTTTGCTTATCATGAGCAACTTTATTTTGAATACATAAGCTTTAAGATAATTTTTATTTCTCATTCATTACGCTTTAGGGTGTAATTATTTATAATACTTTAATCAAATATCAATATTTGACGCTTAATATTAATTAAATTAATTAAATGAAATTAATTAAATTATTATTAATTTACGGACTTGATCTCGGTTTTCCTGTTGAATGCAGAACGTTTACGGATTTTTCACACAATAGTGCTAATTACTGGTGTATTTGCGGAGAAAAGGAAAAAAATTAATCTTCACACACTCGAGATAGTTCTTGTCATTATGTATCTAAAAAAAACCGTACAGTATATTTGGTTTTGAGAAATTTAGATTTCTTGTAACATTAGTTTTGCATTAAGGTAGTCGTTCCAGTTAAACGTTATGTTGGTACCCTACTTTACACCAAGTATCTATGTTTTCTTGGATTGGATTGTCTTAGTGAAACAATTGATATAATTCCTAATTTTATTTAAATAAACTTTAAAAAATTAGCTGTTATAATTAATGATTAATAGACAGGTAGACATAATTGACCATTAGTTCCACAGAGCATTTCACCAATGCACTTACTCATGCTATACACTTTTTTACACACATCTAGGTAAGATTTATATTTATCGTTGCAGGTATTAAGAATATTGGAATTAAGCCCTATTTGTGTTAGAAGGTCTAAGTTAATGTTATTGTCAGGGTTAATTAATCCAACTTTGGAATATATGCATTTCATGAAGCACATCAAACAAGGATCGTTTGGAAATATTAATTTCAGAAACACGCCACTGGCAACTTGAGCATCCGCTCCGGTAGAACATAAACATTCACTAAAATATTTTGAAGCCGTCTCTACCCACTGTCGGTGTAGTTGCTTGGGTGTTAACTGAAAATAAGTATCTGCAGTAGAGTGTATATCAGAATATTCAACTTACCCCTATGTTTCCAGGCATAGAAGCCGAAGGAAGAAGAATAAGTACAACTAAAAAATAATGCATTTTGAAGTGAGTGGTTTTTCTTGTATATAAATTGCAGAAATGAAATACTTTACTAAAAAATTTTCAAAAAAATGGTTCTATTTAGACCAAATGATGTTTGTGTAACTTATCTGAGAGTGATTTACAATATTGCACTGGATTATGCGCGTATTTATTTAAACCGTTAACACCTAGCCGGCCCATACTGACCCATCATGTATTCATATTCGTGGCTAGCGAGGAACGCAATCGGAAAAGTCAAAAAGTGTGAAGTCGTTTAGTTATTAGTTTTGCTTCTGTAAGGTTTGGTCACTGTTTTGTGGGTGTTAGGTGATTTTATTTATCCGTTTATACAATAAATCTGTCCAAAGTACTTAGTTTTTTTATTTTTTTGGGTTATCTACATAACGGTTCTGTAAGTATTTGACTGCCTTAAATTTGATTTTTTAACATAATGATCTAGCACATGTACTATCTATTTTTAAAAACAACAAAGAAAATGTAAAAAAATGTATTTTATTAAAGACTCTAACAATAAGTAGGCCGTGAAACATAAAAACACAATCGAATTTAATGTCACTTAAAAATTATTCGTTCCAGAATATTTTTGTGTCAAACATGGCTTTATTTACTAATACTGAAAAGTTTGATATGTTGAGTTGTTACATCTTGTCTCATAAAAACAGTATGGAAGCTGAACGGATGTACTTGAGGCTGTATCCTGAAAGAAGATGGTTCATTTTCAAAACCTACTAGAAATCCGAAATTACGGAATGAAGAATCAGAACTAAATGTATTACAATCAGTTATTGAAAATCCTTCAACATCTGTTAGAGAAATTGAACATAACACTGGTATTTCGAAAACTACATTACAAAGAATTTTAAAACGTCACAGGTATCATCCGTATAAGTACACCATTCTGCAGGGACTTAGAGATGGAGATCATGTGAGAAGATTACAATTTTGCCAATGGTATGTTAATCAATGTGAGAATAACAATAATTTTCCAGCTACGATTTTGTGGTCCGACGAAAGCAGATTTACAAATAATGGCCTTTTCAATCGACACAATGTTCACTTTTGGGACCGCGAAAATCCTCACGTTGTTAAGAAAAGTCGGCATCAAGTGAGATTTGGTTTTAACGTCTGGTGTGGCATTTTAGGCGCTAAACTTATTGGGCCCATATTTTTTAATGAAACATTAAATAGTGAAAGGTATTTGAATTTACTACAAACTAATTTAGAAAATAAACTTGATGATTTACCACTGATTGAGAATATTAATATCTGCTTCCAACAAGATGGCGCCCCACCCCACAATTCAAACGTCATCAGCGAATATCTTAATAATCGGTTTCCAAATTCATGGATTGGTAATCGAGGGCCAATTTTATGGCCACCCAGATCTCCAGACTTAACGCCCTTGGACTTTTTTCTTTGGGGCTACGTAAAAAATCGAGTGTACGTGCAAACATTTGAGAATGCCGAAGATCTTCGTGAAGCTGTTCTTGCGGCATTTGGTAGCATTAAACGCCAAAAACTACGCAGAGCAATTACATCGACACTACGCAGGGCACAATTATGTTTAGAACGGAATGGTCAATTGTTTGAACATCTTTTATAATTGGATAATTATCTCCAATACTATTACCTGCTTAACTCTTGTTGTTATCTATTATTTGTCGTTTTCTCATGTTTCACGGCCTACTTATTGTTAGTCTTTAATAAAATACATTTTTTTAAATTTTCTTTGTTGTTCTTAAAAATAGATAGTACATGTGCTATATCATTGTAAAGAGGATAAAGAAACACGATTAATTATTTCAAAGCCGACTTGTCGTTCCCAAGAAACAATTAATTTAGGGGTTGAAACTAAAAAATAGAAAGTGCAAAAAAAAATCCAAATTGATATTTAAATTCTGTATAAAAAATATCTTAAGAAAGTACAAATAAAATTTATATGTCTAATATAACAAAAAAAGATATTACAAGAAAAATAAATTTGACATTTTTCTTTTTCTTGCCATAAGTCTTAAAATACATGGAAATTTGGAAATTGGATAGTGTCCTATAATTTCACTAATCCTTAGGAGTAATTCATCTAATTTAACCAAATCTGTATCTTTTATAATAAGCGTGATCCCCATGCTGGAAATGATATCTGGGACATATATATATATATATATATATATATATATATATATATATATATATATATATATATATATATATATATATATATATATATATATATATATATATATATATATATATATATATATATATATATATATATATATATATATATATATATATATATATATATATGTCCCGGATGGGATTTTGAGTTTTCGGCCAAATGTTATTCTTCATAAAAGTTTTGCTTGGCCTGAAACTTATTTTAGCTAATTTCGATTTTTTAAAATCAATTAGGCCTTTACAGTTGAGCAAAAACTATTTTCATTTTAGGTAAAGTACCTTCTCTGTTCATAGTATGCCAAAATCTTGTTAAGAAAAGGCCTACTTGATTTTAAAAAATCGAAAGTAGGCTAAAAATAAGTTTCAGGCCAAGCAAAACTGTTTATGAAGAATAACATTTTGCCGAAAACTCCAAAATAAAAAAGTTTACAAGAGCTCGCATCCCATCCGGGGACACCCTGTATACAGGGTGTCCCCGGATGGGGGAAAAACGAAAACTGGAGATCATATGATTTAAAATAAGACAAAAATGATCATAAACGCTTTTCCGAAAATGCTTCCTAACCGAGATACAGGTTGATTCAAAAATAATTTTTTTAAGATTTTTTTAAGATTCCTCAAAAACTACAAAAGATATTACACTGAGATTTGGTACACCTAAATTACTAATTAAATACAATTAATCAGGCGAGTTTGAGTCATCTGAGTCCATCCAGTGGTGTAGCATATTTTAAGTTAATCAGTTTAAGTAAAAAAAAACGCAGGCCCCTGGTTTTTTTGAAGAAATATTTTTTTGATAGATTCAACATTTAATTCTGCAAATAACATCATACTTAGTATTTTTTCGATTCGGCACCCCGTTTTTGAAATATTTTGCATTAACATAAACGACCACATTATTCAATAAAAATCAAAATTTGTTATATTTTACAAAAAAATAACGCAGTTAACTATTAGGTACATTATTAAAGAGATATTGAAGGAATCAAAAACAAAATAATAATTATTTTTATACATATTGTTCAAAATGTCCTCCTTCCTTTTGAATGCAAGCTTGTATTCTTCTTAGCAAATGAAACACGCTGAAAAATTTGTGGCGTAGCAATAATCTCATCCCATGCCATTTGTATGCGATTCCAAAGTTGCTCTCGATTATCAATTTGAACAGAATAGACGCGAGTTTTCAGATACCCCCACACAATGAAGTCCTATGGGTTTAAATCGATCGTGCCGGCCACGGTACTTCACTTTCTCGTCCAATCCAGCGTCCAGGGAACCATGCATTTAAAAATTCTCTGACGTTTCGTGTAGAATGTGGAGCTGCACCATCATGCATGAAATACATGTTCATTCTAACATCTAAGGGTACGTCGTCAAACAATTCTGGCAAATCTTCTCTCAAAAAATTTAAATAGAATTCGCCAGTAAGTCTTTGAGGAAAACGGATAGGTTCGATTAGGTGATCGTCTGGTATACCTATCCAAATATTTTCGCTAAATCTATATTGGTGAGCTGTAACTACAGTTGGATGCTGATCTTCATCTAACCATTTGTGGGAATTATGCAAGTTTATTATTCCATTTCGGGAAAAAATACACTCATCAGTGGTCAATAAGTTTCTAACAAATTGTACATCTTCAGCATTTTTATTTAAAAACCATTCGCAAAAATTCATTCGACGAGGATGGTCAGCAGGCAATAATACATGCACTTTTTGTAGGTGAAAGGGATGTAAATGTTGTTCTCGTAAAACTTTCCAAGACTTGCTATGCGACACACCAAATTCTAAACCTAACTCACGCGTACTTATTTATGAATGTTCATAAACTCTATCTGAAATTTGTTCCTCAATTTCAACTGGTACACGAGCATTTCGTCCGGAATTTTTCTTTCTTTTTAAACTTCCATACTCTAACAAGTTACGATAAACGGTTCTAAACGTAGTATGATGTGAATGTCTTCTATTTGGAAATCTTCGTTCATAAAGTTGAGCAGCTGCACGAGCATTGCAATTAGTATTACCATAACGTAAATCCATATCGACCAGTTCTCGTTTGAAATAATTCATTTTTTCACAGTAATTAGACACAAACAATGAATTACAAGACACGCGCAAATGCAACTATTTTAGCAAACATAAGATACGCAACTGTCAAATGCAAAGCAATCTCTGATTTATTTAATTTGGTTATTACTGAATAATGTAGTCGTTTATGTAATGCAAAATATTTCAAAAACGAGGCCGAATCGAAAAAATACTAAGTATGATTTTATTTGCAGAATTAAATATTGAATTTAACAAAAAATTTCTTCAAAAAAAGCAGGGACGTGCGTTTTTTTTACTTAAAGTAATTAGCTTAACATATTCTACGCCACTGGATGGAGCCAGTTGACTCAAACTCACCTGATTAATTGTACTTAATTAGACATTTAGGTGTACCAAATCTCAGTGTAATATCTTTTGTAGTTTTTGTGTAATCTTAAAAAAATTTTAAAAAAATTATTTTTTAATCAACCTGTATCTCGGATAGGAAGCATTTTCGGAAAAGCGTTTATGATAATTTTTGTCTTATTTTGAATCATAGAATCTCCAGTTTTCGTTTGTCGGTGATTTTAAAATACACCTATATATATATATATATATATATATATATATATATATATATATATATATATATATATATATATAAATATAGTGCTAGTCAAAAGTCCCCTCCTCCCTTGTATCTTTTGAATGGTTTTACTTATACTAATGAAATTTGGGGGGTGAATATAAACGGATATAAGCTTCTCAACTAGTCATGACAAGTGACGTAATAGTCATATATGACGTCACACGGCCACAGTGACCAATAATTTTAAATAGTACCTTATGGCAAGTGACATCTCGTTTGAAAGGTATAAAAATTACCTATTCAGTAATACTAATTTTATTAGGGTTTAGGTTGATTTTGATAGAAAAATTATATAAATACTAAAATTATAGTTTGGCATTAAATTAATCAAGATTCAAGGACCAATTTTTATAGTAAATGTTGGAAATGTGCTCCACTTAATTCCTGACAGTAATGCATCCTATTGCTAAACTCTTGTCTAGTTCAAATGTGTTTGCGGAAATTGCTCTACATTCTTCAACAATTCTTTGTTTCAATTTCAAATGAGTCCTCATTAAAAAGACGTTCCGCTGCATGGAAATTGTTTCTACATTCACCAATTATTAAGATAGCTGCTACTTTGTCGGCTACCGTACGTACCATTTTGTCTATGTAGACACTTAAATGTCGCGTTAAAGAATAATTAAACTGAATGGTCAAGGTATAAAAACTTATCAAAGTAAAAACAACGAGAGAATTAAAAAACGTCAACTTTTTGCCATTTAACCAGAGGCAGACTTTACAATCTTGATTAATTAAATGCCAAACTATAATTTTAGTATTTATTTAATTTTTCTATCAAAATCAACCTAAACCCAAACAAAATTAGTATGACTGAATAGGTAATTTTAATACCTTTCAAACGAGATGTCACTTTCCATAAGGTACTATTTAAAATTATTGGTCACTGTGGCTCTGTGACGTCATATATGACTATTACGTCACTTGTCATGACTAGTTGAGAAGCTTATAACCGTTTATATTCACCCTCCAAATTTCATTAGTATAAGTAAAACCGTTCAAAAGATACAAGGGGGCGAGGGGACTTTTGACTAGCACTATATATATATATATATATATATATATATATATATATATATATATATATATATATATATATATATGATATATGAGAATAATTTTGCAATGGACAATTTACCGGGTAATCAGCTAAGAGCACCTGTTGAAATAAGTATGAAAACTTCAGCTGATTCCTCTCCTAGTTCTGATGATGATGAGTATAACATGTCACTTTCCGAAGTAGTAAAACGCCTATCCAAGAAAGGTAAGAAAGTTCACAAACGCAAGGGAACTGACTTGAAATGGACGAACGAATAAAGATTTTCAAACGATTGATTCCGACGACGAATGGCAACCCGATGTCTCTGAAGTGACAGTTACGAAACAACCTCTTGAATCATTTTAGAAATGTTTAGATAATGATCTTCTTGAACTAATAATGGTGAATGAAACGAACAGGGAGAAAATTTTTTTTTATCATTATCTCATTCGTTTTCATGTCATTTTTTAGGTATGCAAACCAGGAAAGCAAATAAGGAAATATTTCTGGTAGGGAAATTAGATCATTTTTGGGAGTACTGTTACTAAGCGGATATGTACAACCCTCTTGGCGTCGAATGTTCAGGGAACGTGAAAAAGATACTCACAATGAACTTGTAGCCGAAGCCTTCTCAAGAAATAGGTTTGTATATATAATGAGTAATCACCTCTGCAAAAGTCGCACAGTATTGATAGGCAATGGTTCACTACTACGGGAGACATGGTTTGAAACAATATATAATGGGAAAACCGATCCGTTATGGATATAAGTTATGGGTAGGATGTATCACATTAGGGTACGTTAACTGGTTCGCATCTACTCATATTGAATCTTGGTATACAGAACTTGGGGTCGGGGCTGGTATTGTTCTTATCTACGCAGATACATTGAGATCCAAGTGGAAAGATCCTAAACTTCACTTTTATTTTCATAATTTTTTCAACTCTGGGCTTATTTCCTTGCGAAATAAAAATATTCCGGGAACTGGAACAATCTGTTGCAATAGACTTAGTAACAATCCATTTGCCTCCGTAGATCTCAAGGGAAAAAACAGGTGAATATGAGTATCGACTGGCAGAATAAAGTAATATTGTTGCTGTTCAATGGAACAACAACATAGTCACAATGTGTTCCAATGCTTTAGGCGTCCAACCGATTCATATTGTAAAAAGATACTCACAACGTGACAAATAGTATATTAAGTATGGAGAACGGTAAGGGTGGTTTACCGATCGAAGACAATTGTTTGGAGGAGGAGCGAAGCAAAGACTCCAATTATTGTGTGAGATCGGTACCCCTTAACGTTCGACATGCTTATAACGTTTTTTGCACGACCGGGATCAATAATAATTAATTAATTAAATAACAGGAATACTACCTTTTCATTCAAATTCTCGATTGATCATTTTTCGAGTAGCACATGCATGGTTGCTAAGGTGATTGTTATGACGCAACGTTTAGTAAATAAATAGCTCTGCTGTCACTTTAAGTATAGACTTGTCACATTGTTTACATTTTGAGTGATAGTAGTCGATATTATTGAGCTATGACTGAGAGCTCGTCCATAATACCAGAAAAATCCAAATATCGGTATGAAAACAAAGACAGAATTTTCAAGAAATGGTATCAAGATAATAGTGTGGACATTAATGAGAAAAGTTTATTAGCATATTTTGTTCAAAGAAATGCACAGCTGAAAGCCCTTGGTAGTTTATGGGCTGAATATTCCATGATAAAATCAACAACCTTTCTGCATGATGGTATAGATATATCCAAATTTTCCACTTTAATCGCCTATCTTAAACGAAAAAATTTTTACTCGCGAGGATATGTTAAAATTTCTGGCTGAAGTACCAGCCGAGGAAATTCTAATTTACAAGGTGCATTTACATTGGTTAGATTACTCTTGAAATGTGTATAATTATAGGCAATTATATTGGTGATATCCAGTGGCTGCAGAAGGGAAGAAATTTTGCTTAAATATATCAAACTTCGCCCACCACAACTAAAAACAAACCGCTTTTTCGATATTGCAATGGAAAATGTACTGGTCAAGTAGTGGGAAAAGGAACAATAGGAGGCTGACCATTTAAAATTGCTAAATTTTTTAATTTGGCCAATCCTGAGAACTATACCGGTCAGTTATTTAGGTGGACTTCAGCGACTCTTTTGGCTAATAGTGGTGTTGATGTTCTTGGTTTAAAGCGCCATGGTGGTTGGCGTTCCTCGGCAGTAGCAGAGAGTTATGTAGAGAACTCCCTTCAAAACAAGATAGAAGATAGAACAACATTTAAACTCTGCACCAGTCTCAATTAGTAACGCAAAGGCTGCACAAACACAAACAAGTGAATTTTGTGTAAATAATTTAACAAGCTGTACTATTAATTTTAATATTAATAAATAATTTGTAGATTATCCGTAGATATTATTATTATTCAATAACATATATTGAAAATTTTCGATTAAACTTACTTACCGTTCAGCGAACGGTAAGTAAATCACTTACCGTTCGCTGAACGGTAAGTTGTTGATAAACCAGTAAATGCTACTTATTGTCATGGAAACGGGCATAGCAAATAGTCGAAAACAACCGATCGTGAAAAAAGCTTATTCAAATTAAACAACCGCATGTCGTGAAAATATACAAAGCGAATATGGGCAGCGTGGATCGCTGTGATGAGAATATAAGCCTTTATTGTACCTTCCTCCATTAGAGGGAAGAAATGGTATTTTTCCCTAATTGCACAGTGTGTTGATATGACCTTACAAAACGCTTGACAAATACATAAAAGCAATGAAGATTACATAGACCATTTGCTGTATAGCTGTAGCTCTTCTACAACAGAATAAAAAAAACAAGTAGCAGTTCTAAAGGAACACCCAGTGAAAACAAAAATTTGCATATTCGTTTGTTATTTCTCAGGACAAACAAACGAAATGTCGTCACTGTCATACAAACGCTACTACCAGGTGTCTTAAGTGTGTTCCTAACGTCCTATATGTATGCCTGGCCCTTTTAGGGCCCACTGGAATCCATTGCGTTTTGTATTCACTTTTTTATGTTCTACATACTTAAAATTAATACAAAAATGTAAAAATGATCCCTTGTTTTAAAAAAAGTTTCTTCAGGCATATCTGGGTTAATATTGTTTACGAAAAAAATGATGTATACGACATTTTTATAGAACTTCCCGAGAGTCCTGTTTTGGCAGAAAAAACTCTACGGGCGAATATGAAGAGCGGTTACCAATTAATTTGAGTACCGCTGTATGTAAGAGCTGAAGTTGTTTTCTCAAATAAAGATAGGATGAATGGTGTCCAGTTCGATACGGTTTCCAGTATGTGTTATACTGTTGATAGGTTGCAAGTCGTAGAAGGTTGTATCGGTTGTAACAAGACAAAAAATATTTGCACTGGATTTGCCGAATTTATCTTTATTCTCTTCATTTATTAAGGAGGCCATTTTCATTGCCAGAATATTTCAAATACTCTTATATGACTTGCACTAAAGTTTTAGACCAGTTCTTTTCAATTAAGTGTTTGACCTGATTGCAATACAAACCAGAGATTATGGCTTATTTAAAATTGAAATAAGTGCAAAACATGTATGTCTTTATATTGCAATATATTTAATGCACCTTCTGGTTATGTCGCAAACTTTGAAGTGTATGAATCCAAGAATCCAAGGCTGAACCTCTAATTCAAAAATGGTAGAAGAGCTTCGTGAAACTTTTTAGCTGGCTCAAATTTGTTATACTCAGTTGTAAAAATAGTGCATAATTCTTATGCTGCTCCGTAACTGTTTAGATAGAAAAAAATCTTTAAATATGAAACTTGTGTATGAGCTTCTTCTCCGTAACCTAGAAATATCTACAATTCTACAGAGTGTTGCATATTCGGATATCAGTAGCCGACTTAAATATTTTAAATTGAACAACCTGTATATTTTTAAATATTCTTACTCTGTCATCAATTGCCTATCTGGTAATGTTTTGTTTTCTTAATTAGGATCAACCGTTACAGAGTTATTCAACTTTTTTAGGAAAAATATAACGTATGTAAATACATGAATAAAATCTATAGCGGCCACATTGTGATACATTAACCAAAAATATTTTGTCAAACCTTTGTCAAGATCATCTACTGTCATCCGAAAAATTAAAAGTTAAATTCCATTGTACAGGGTGTTTGCTACGGTGGTACAATAACTTAATACTTCGATTGGCTATAACCCAATTTTTGTTAATTCTCTTTCGTTTTTATATTGGGTTTCCTATACCTAAAGTTTTAATTAATTCCCATTAAATTAGCATTTATGTGTTGTGCTGCATAAGTTCACCATTTTTTGTATCAAAATTATTTTTTCTGGGGAAGAGTGTTTTGATATGATCTATGTATTAGGAGAATGTGACCGAAACTGTCTACCCGAAGCTATGCTCAGAGGTATCCTGGCAGAAGACACCCACCTGAAGTTAGCTTCGAAAGACTCAAAGGGAGGTTTGAAACAACGACAAAACGTATACATGCAAGACACGTAGGCAATGATGAAAACACATTAATGGTTGATGCTGCAGTAGTTGAAAATCCTCACCAGTCCACTCGAAAAATTTCTCAACAAATTGTTAATGAAGTCATACATTTGTACACCGTATTTTGAAAAGCAATAGATCCCATTCCAGAGAGCAGTTGATGATCAACATCAGTGGTCAATAAACGTGTGGGGTGGAATTGTCGGGACACAAGTTATTGGTCCACATTATTTTGAGAACCATCTTAATGGTGAAATGTATCTCCACTTTCTTGAACATGAATTGAATGATTTAATGCAACATGTCCCTGAAAATTTTGTCCCTAGATTTATTGATATCAACATGATGGTGCGCCTCCACATTCTACGCTGAACGCTTTTAAATATTCCCCGGATTCCCTGGTCGCTGGATTGGACGATGTGGTCCACAGAATTTGTCTGCTAGGTCTCCAGACCTATCTGTACTAGATTTTTGCTTTGGGGCTGTATAAAGGACATTGTGTACCAAACTTCTCCAACTACTAGCGAAGATACGAAAGAGAGAATTCGTGATCCTTTTCGTCAAGAGACCCATGACATGCTAATTGATGTTCAACTGTGCCTACAGCAAAATGTAGGTGTGTTTGAACACTCATTGTAAATTGCTCTGGTATTTCTTCTATTAATTTCATTATGTAGGTTTTAAAACAAAATTAAATGAGAATTTATTTCTCTATATGAATCAATTACAAAATACAGGGTGTGCCATTTAAAAAATTGAGTTATGGCCAATCGAAATATTAAGTTATTGTACCACCGTAGCTAACACTCTGTACAATGGAATTTAACTTTTAATTTTTCGGATGACAGTGTAGATGAACTTGAGAAACGTTTGACAATATATTTTTGATTAATCTGTCACAATGTGGCCGCTGCAGATTTTATTCGTTGTTTTCATACGTCATATATTTGACAGATGACAGAGTAAAATATATAAAAATATATAAGGTGTTAAATTTAAAATATTTAAGTTGGATACTGGTATCCAAAAATGCAACACCATGTAGAATTGTAGATATTTTAGCTTACGGAGAAGAAACTAATACATAATTTTCATATTTAAAGATTTTCTCTTCCTAAAATAGTTACGAAACAACATAAGAATTACGCACTAATCTTACATCCTGTAATATACCTTGAAAGTAAATAGTTATGGGGATACCGGAAATAGGTTACCAAAGGCGAATTTGTCATTACAAAAAAAGATACATGCATATAATGAACAATTATGTCGTCATAATGGCAAATATTTATTTTGGTGCAGAACCTATAAAATCTAATCAAAGGTTATCGAGGAATGGGAAAAGACATATTTCGAAGAGTTTTTAAGAAAGATAATATGTGTGGATTTAAATTTATTTGTGTTATCGTGTTTGTTAGTTAGAGGTTTGGCCGCTGATAAATATTTCGGCGTAGTTTAGAGCTTACCAGTTATTATTGGGGAAGTTATAGAAAATTTATTTGAGTGATAGGATTTCTTTTTGAAAAACAGGATGTGTACATCTCGATTCTAGATATTAAGTCTGTTTTTTTCTGGAAAATGTCCATTATGCACCATTAATATGGAAGATTTTTTTAGTGTGACGATTAAAGATGACGTGATTTTAGCGGGGTAGGGGGGTTTGTGTTTCAGTTAATTAGTTAAAGTTAGGTTGTACGGGAGTACAGGTCGACAGCTGTGGAAGTGATGTAGATTTCGGACGCACATAATTTGCTTACGTTCTACCCTGGTTACTTGAAACTATCGTGAGCTAATCTACCTGTTCACTTTAGTGTGGATTATACAAAGAATTCAACCCACCCGGGCACATCCTTGTATTGTTATTCGTTGGTTAGGATGTAACAACCTTTTTTTGTGGTTGTATTAAAAAGTACATTAATTTAAGAATCGTTCATTTATTTGGCGTAATATTAGAAAAGTTTTTAATTATTAATATGTAGAATTGAGAATGGCAATTTAATTGGCATTTCCTAGAACAAATCTTTTGGGTGTAATATTTCATAGAGTTATAGTTCCCTTTCTTAAAAAAAATTGGATTTATATTAAGGTATCCGCGCAACGCGTGAAGACTTTTAGGGGGAATACACTTGAGTTATACTGAAAGCTTTTTTTTTAATTCACTTAATGCTGAATGTTACAGCAGTAAGCATGATTTTTACCTAATTTTTTATATTTGGTGCCATCAGATTTTGGTGGTAAGTTATTTTTTTTCTCATTATATTTAAAACTAAAGCCTTTGCTTTTTTTTTTAGGCACCTTTTAAGTACTCACCTTTTAAGTACCCACTTTTATTTTTTTACTTTTAATTACTTACTTTGCACTTACTTTGCATTTAGTTTGCAATTATTTTACTCATATTTTTTTAATGCATACTTTTATATGGCATTTTTATAATAATTATCTTTAATGGCGCTTATAAGTCAATAATTTACTATTCTATTATTTTAAATGGCAATTTTTACTTGAATTACATTTTACAACGCAAGTTCTACATACTTTTATAAATAAACTTGGCGAATTAAACTTCAAAGAAATTCAATAAAGTTATGGACACAATATATAAAGGGAAATAAGCAAAACATTGACCTCACCAAGTTCACCATTTTGCTTCATAGTTACCAGTTACAGTTTATGTACCGAACGTTCAAAGGTAATGTTTTTATATAATTTTAGAATAGCATAAGACTTCTGATTTTTAACCTTATATATATATATATATATATATATATATATATATAAAGACAACATGGCCCTCGAGATTTTATCATTTTTTCATAATTTTTAGATAACATTTTTTATGAATTAAGTATAAGTGAAAATAATTAAGCTTATGAGAAGCAGGCAGTATTTCAGGTATGTTAATTAAACTCTAAATTAGAACCCTGCCTTATCTTAATTTACCGATGAGCCGACGGCAGTAGCGATTGATATTTAGTAATTTTTTTTATTAATTAAAATTATTTGATCAATTAAAAATTGGTTATTACATCATCGCTTTTGTTTTAATGTTATAAGTTGGCCCAGTTTTAGTGTTTATACTTTGGCAGCCGCTTATAAGGTCACAAGGAGTGATATTTTCGCTTGTTTTAAAGAGGAATAGTATTTAATTTAGTGCCTTCCTCATTTTTTGAGTAAAATCCCCCTTAAGCGGATTGTGATATCCTACAGTTGGGTAAATTTGTTTTTCCATCGCAAAAGTACATTAAGACGCGCCCTCAGCTTGTTCAGATGCGCAAAACATTGCTGTAATTAAACATCGCTATAACAAATTCTGTGTATATAAAAGGCTAAGAACGTTTTGTAAATAAATTAACGTTTGTGTAGATAAAATCAGGTGAAGCAGTTATTAAATCACTTTGTCTTGGCTTAAATATTTTCGCCATTAAATTCGTGCATGCAATTTAAAATAGTTGGATCGTTGAAATTGACGACATAAAATCTTTCGTATTGCAGGGTCGTGTCCGCATAAGGAGATTGAAGAGTTATTAGTATCCCCCGATCAATTGACAAAGGGTCAATTGCACGAGAATTGCTTTTACCGTTGTGAGATGGAAAGAAAGAAATTAGACTAAGAAAATTTTTTGAGCGAATCAAGGTAATTAATTTTCCGTGTTTATTTTGGTGATTTTAATGAAGTTGTTTTTTGCTGTTTGTTTAGGTGGATGAATACGCTTTCTCTTGTGTACTGTATTGCATAGAAGCGTTTCAGGCGATTAAGATAACTTTACCGAAGTGTATTCAACCGTTTGTTGTAATAGTACATAATAGTGTCTTTCGTTTTACTATTCATCACTTTATACCAATATTCAAATCCCGAAAATTGGTCAAATTTATGGTCTCTATCTTTATTCCGATAAGGTGGTATATTGGGGTAATTAAGATAAACGATCTTGGGAATTCTGATCCTTGCAAGATTCATCACGAATCAATATTTAAAAATCTTACGTAAATAATCGCGCGCTTTACTTGCTTCCGGAAGTAAATTTATTGGTTTGTTATTTGACGATAACTGTACCAATACTCTGATTGTTTATTCCTTTTATTATTATAACATATATATATATATATATATATATACATATATATATATATATATATATATATATATATATATATATATATATATATATATACATACATATATGTACGCTTACATGTGAGTTCTGTTCTTTCTCACAGCGTTATCATTATTTACGAATCACATAAATTTAGAAGATGCAGTATTTTGATTATGTTCATGTTACTGATTTACACGACTTTACAGTGACAACGTTTACGTATTGTTTATGGTTTTTATGAAAACCGTAATAATTTGTGAGAGATTTCTATATTAGGTTATTTACTTTTTTTTAGTTTTTATTGTTAAGATACAGAATTTCACTGATAAGATTTAGCGTAAAGCAAAATTAGAGTAAATAGAGGAAATAAGATTCCGGTTAGTACGTATTTTACTTTCATTGGGTGCAAATATTTTGAAGCTTTACAGGAAACGCCGAACAAGGCTTTTATTTTACCGCTTCACCTGGTTTATGCTACGTAAGGTAAGCAAGTTTTGTGTAGAAAACCCGCATTTAGGTGTTTAAACCCCTACATATTTACGATCATAAACAAACTGGCGCCCTTTAATTTGACTTTCCCCATTTGTGCCTAATGTATTAAGAGCTATACTTATCATAAAATTAATAACACGTGGTATGGGAAGGAAATCTACTCATAAGTTTCTTTACTCGATAGTCTTTCCGTAGATAATTACTTCATCAGTGATTGGTTCTCAACTTTATTGAAATTTTCGCTAAGCACGCTGGTCCATGCGTTTAGTCATAGTTGTCAAGTTTTAGTAAACAACTAGCTTTTTATTACTCCAATTTTTACGTCACTGGTGGATGAAAAAAGCTGAAAAAGTCATAACGACTCATTACTTGGTAAGCTCACCGCCTTATGAAATACAATGGAATCCATTAGTCTACTTTAACGATATCAATAAAAATCTACACCTGGAAGGACAATTTCAACACCCTACATCTAAGAAACCAAGACGTTTCGACATCATAGTCTTAATGTAATTAGTATACGCTCTATCAAACATTTACATGGAATATTCTTTACATTGTATATACAGTTTGCCTAATAAACCAACCGTATTCTTTGTTTTCTTTTAACGATTGCTGTATATCCTATATTAAAATACATATTACAACAGGTTTGAAACAAATCGTTTTTAGCACCCCCCCTCCCAAATCTTTAGCCTTTTTCACGTTTCGGATACGAGAAAATCCCTATTATTTTTGATAAAAATTGGACCACCTCCATAGGAGACATGCATATATGCTTAACATATTGTTTTGGTTTTTTAAAAACCACTCATTAAGTGAATATAAACCAAACTTCAACAAATTGGATCAGGTGCCATTCCAATATTATATTTATTTAAGAAAATCATTTCTCCTCGTACTTTTTTAATTTTTGAAACATCGTATTAATAATTTAGCACGCATGCATGTGTAAATGTTGATATTATTTCTTATCAATTTGTACATGTTTAAATGAAGATTTATGGAGATGTATAAATGTGTTTGTATCACAAGAATGTAGTATCATTAAGCAAGTGTACATAATTTCATCTTCTAATTGTTAAGCTGTTTTACACTTTTGTGTTGCTAAGGAGTTATTTTAGAACTTTTAATATCTACTTCAATGGAAAGTTAGACGTATGCTTTAGTTATTAATACTACGTATGCTTCCAGGACTCTAAACAGTCAGGACGATGACAGTCGAAATAGTTGGTTAATAAAGTAGTTGAAAACATGTACTGGATTGTGTACTTAAATAAGTATTTGCACGTATTTTTTTTGTGTTATAAATTTTACGCCACTGAAATATGTTAAAATCTCCGTTCTTGTTAGAAAACAATACTATGTGTATCTAGGATGGGTAACCGTGTGATTAGAAAATTTTTATTTCGAATTTTAGATGTAAATTTATGCCAGCAAGAACGGCACTGGAAAATTCGTCCGCTAACTGAAACCGCTTTTTATATTTAGAATCAACGAAGAAAAACGGCGCGTGATCTAATCATGGATATAATATACTTTGAGTATTGAAGGTTTGGTTTTTAGACGTAAAATCAAAAATGTTACATGACATTTAACGACAAATAGAATTAAAACGTACCGTTTTGTGCTCAAATAGAAATCGTCCACGCTTGAAATTATCATAAGACGTTTAGATTCGCTTTGGACATTCCACGGAGTGAATTTGAAAATCTAATCTGGGGATTTCATAACGTTATTAGATTTTTCTTTTAAAATTTCAAAATGGCATAGGTTTGGAAGTTTTGTTTGCGTTGGTTTCGCATCAGATTTTCTTCTCGGCAAGATCATGTGGTATTTAAATTCCTTTAAGAGTGGTTTATTGTGAACGAGCGTCTTAAAATTGATGCCGTTTTCAAGAGGGCGATGGGTATCTCTAATAGAAATGGGACATTCTGCATTTAGAATTTCTACAGCGAACCTTTAGCTAGTGGGCTTGTTGAATGTAATGTTGTCAAGGCATGCAGTTTAAGAAGCTTATCGCAAAACGTGAATCTATCATAAACTTTTATGTCTTTCAATTACGGACTCCTGCTTGGGATTTATTTATAAAAACTTTGTACCTAGTTCTGATTGTGTAATGAAAAACCCGTCTTCAAATTTAGAAACACTTTCCATTTTTTTTTTAATTAGTAGAAATTTTGTGGTAGCTGTGCGGTTGCGGAGATAAATAACGCAATTTTAAGGCTTAAACAAGGTCAACCTATTGAATCACGAATGAAGGAAGGTTAAAATTTAACCCCATTGGGGACATGTAATGTAAATCTCAATAAACATGTAAATTTACAACATAAAAAGTTATTTATTAAGTCTAGACCGTTGATAAGGCGAGAGAAGTGATCACCAACAGTTTGTGAGCGACACTAATGTCAAGTATCCAAAGTAAGAATGAATTATGGCTATAGGGATGATGATATCGAACGTTATACTATAGAACGGCATCGTTTATAAGCCAGTTGCGCATTATGCAACCGATCGCCTCGTCGCTGAATAGTTAAATGGTAGTGTAATTTCCCCTTATCTGGAATCTTATGAGTAGAAGATTTAGTGTTCTATAAAAGATACCATCATTTATGTTCATTATAAAAGATTAATTTTCATTACGGAGATTAGTGTAAGAAATTAGATCAGAAGGAATTGCATTGACCGTTTGATTATGTTTCAACGTTGAACCTTATTGATTATGGAATTGATGTGCATGTAATTTAGTACCGAATTAAACTTTAATTTATATTAACGGTGGTTGTTTTATATGTCGCAGTTATAGTTTAGTAGTGAAGTGGCATTTGCTTTAAGAAATTTTATTAGTTAATGTTCACCAGTACAGAAACTTAATTCATTTAGTTTTAAATATGTAATTATATATCCAATTAACTACTGCAACTATACTTTGTGTATTTATGTCAAGATCCTGTACCAAATTGAAATTTCAAGAAGTTTCTTTCATGAAGATCAATGATAGAGTATTGATAACAATTGCGATTACAGAGGTTTAGAGTCAAACCTTGGTGCTATCAATCTAAATTCAGTTGTAATTAATGTTTAGGAGATTCAGCTTGAAAGATTACACACTAACACGCTGTTTCTTATCAAAACTTTGATTGGCTTATTTATACAAGTTGCAAGCATAACGCTACCGATTAATAATTGATTGCTGAATTCAGTAAGAAGGATATGTTTTGTAATTATTGGTACGGAAATAACGTTTCCAACTAATTGATTAAAAATTAGGTTTCAATTGAGATAAGAGACCAGATGCTAAGCGACACATGTTTTAGTGAAGCGCAGTTTATTCATTTGAAAGATAAGGTATTTAACATTACTCTTAGCACCTACCATATATTAATATTTATAGGGTTTATTCAAATTTAATCAATTACGAATTCTTATTCACGTTTATACTATGCATGCTTATCCGTCTTATTGATAGCAATTTTCATAAATATACGAAAAAATATAAGAAAACGTTTCACCAATTTGTTGATCTGAATATACCGTGTTTATTTATTCAATATTTCTCTAGTAACGTATATGTTTCAAAATCTTTAAACGTTGGGTGTTTTTTTCTCTTTATATAACATTAATTGAACTTGAGTGTGTTCAAAATTTATTAGAAGCCGTATTTATTATTTTGGGTCAACATAGACCTGTAGGGCTTGTGCAAACTGATTTTAACGTAATCTTTTAAAGTTAAAGGGTATTATTTATTTATCAATTTTGCATCATTATTGACAAACATCAATAATAGTCCAAATTATAGGAGGTTGAAGCAAATAGTTCAGTTAGGATTGTTTCAAAAAGTACTTAACGCAGTTGTTTACATTGAAAGTGAATGATACGAGATTTATACTAAATTTTCAAAAATATTTTGCCAAAAAAACATCTAATTAAATACATCCATGTTTAGCGACATGCACAAAATTAACCAATCACAGCAAACACACCGAAAACAACCCATGCGTCACTTGTTATCACTTGTCGTTTCGATTATTATCCAATACAATTTTATCATTGGTCAGTGGTTAGTTATTGCACCTTCCTTAATTGCGTGTTAATTTAATTTTGAGTATTAAATCGTTCGGATATATGAATCTACTTTTGAATAAATAATTTATTTGACTAATGTTGACATATATTGAGCAAAGTGCTCTCGAAAACTGTGGTAAAATAATTTCGAATAATCATCTATGCCCATAGGATATTAACACTGATCGATTTAGATCGTAGTTGCACTCTAAGGACATGCGCGATTTTGAGCTCTGTTTTAGAATAAATGTAACGTGTTTGAAGTCAAATTTCAGCCATTTGCGTTTTTTCACGACTACGCCCATCTCTATTGAAGCTAGTCGGCAACCATTTTATTTTACAAGCGCTACACGATACTAACGCGGTTTTATTAATAAAAAATTAATAAAAAGAGTAACTGTGAACGCTGCTTACATCCAGTAACCAAGAATCCCTACTCATGATAGATGGCGTAGTTTGCATCATACTTTATTATCAATAATTGCTCAAATGCAGTATCTCAGATTATTTGTTTCAGTTTTTTAATAACGATTAGAATTACTTTTCAGATTTTTTCGTTTTTTGTGTTATTTTCAATTGCTGTTAAGCACAATGTGTAAAACACATGGAGCATAAGCTTGAAAATTGACAGATTACAAGGAACAAGCTTGATGCTACCAAAGATATGAAGGCATCTGGTGACCACTACTGGATCAGGAATTACGATGCGACGTATGTTGATAAGTTACCAAAAACAGAGCGTAAGGTCTTTGACATCAATTTGAGTAAAGAAATTATGTTTTGTTCCTTTTATTTGATGTAGCATTATATTTTTGAGTATGTTAGAATAAGTATGTAGCATATAACACTACGTAAAGAAAATTCATTTCTTTTTATCTAATCAAACCATTTAGTTTGTATCAATTTCCAAATTGATATTATTCTGCTATTAAAGCTGTACAACTTCAACGTTTAATTCTTTTATCGAATTTAATCTAATCTTGAAGGTATTAATGCTGATAAGATAACTTAGATAATTTCAGGTTTTAAACCGTAGCATAAAATGCGGGCTTCTGAACTCGTTCAGGCGAAGTTATCATAAGTTATTGCAAGTAATTGATTACCTGAAAGATAAAGTACAAATAGTAAATTTTAAAGCTTATTTTTATAGGAACATTATTTGCTAAATTTATTTTTAGTCATCTTATTGAGTCTTAATCGTAGTTATATTCATAAGTTTTAAGTTCATACGAACCACTTCCTTTCCAGATTTTTTTCGCAACTATACTGATTGTTCCCACAAACAAACAAACAGAGAAAGAATTAACATGCCGATAATCATTCGCACCTAGTACGTAATACAATAAAATATTTATAAATAGTTTATGGGAAACGAGCTATTTAATCAAAAATTATTGGATTAAATTTGCTATAAAACGAAATTCTTATTTCTGCTTCTGAGTTAGTCCAAAATTACACTCTAAAAATACCTAACTACAACAGCACCACGAACATAATCTACAACCCAATAGATGTATCAAACCCTTACAGTTGTTACACAATATATTCGCACTAGTCGTCGCACACGATTATAAAAATAAGCGGATTGCAGACTCTCCCCCCCCCTCTCCCTCTCACGCCACTTTCTCTCTCCTCCTTTCTCTCTCACCTCCAGAATTTGGATAGCTTTGAGGCGATATTAACTCCTGACAGTATTAGGTCGTTTACTAAGGCAATGCCTCGTAATCCAACTTCAAATGGGAGGGAACAAGGAAATTCTACCATTCTGACGCCGACTCCTGAGAAACCCCACAGCTACTTGAATTTAGCGAAAATAAAACTAAGAAAGTAAAGAAGGTAGAAAAAGTCCTCACGATGGAACAAAAGAAGCTGACGGGTGTTTCTACTTCAGAGAATCTTCTGATGATGATTTGGATATTTTCTAATAAGCTAGACAGAAAGAAAACGAAGACAACATAATCGATGTTGTGGGAAATGAAACAGTCAAAGCTATCCTGAATCTCAAAGCTGTTATTCCTGAAGTCGATTAACATGTTGTGTTCCTCTATGAAAATCAAATTTTTTAAATCTTGGAAATGGCCCGTAAAAAAAACATTTTGACATGAATAATAAAAATTGGACTAAATTTTTGAGATGTTTGAATTGTATTGGATTGGTTATTTTTTCGAGTTTAATTTTCCCTGTTTTTTTGATATAAATAAATTGTTTTGATATAGTGTTCCACGGTACAAGACGACTTTGTACCTTGAAACATTTGTAATGGGTATGGTAAAATGCATATGAAAATATCTGGTGTGGATCAAGCCACTTAATTACGAAAATAGGCGCCATTGTAAAAACAAAAACAATAATCTATGCCAAACAGACATTTAAAACTTCATGTCAGATAGAGGTTAACAGACATTTAGATACTAACTTAAATAATCGTTAGGTAATTCTTAAGGAAAATTACCGCTCTCCTTTTTAGGTTAGAGAAGTTAGGTTTAGTTCGCCTAGATGAATCTAAGGCTGATGTAACCTTACTTCTGTGTTATTCGGCTTCTTCAGGATCTAATTTCATAGCTGTTTTTTCTACTGTGGTTATTAAATCTACTTTCGGAGTATACCTCGGTGTTATCGCATAGTTCAAGCCTTTGTCTAGAACCTGCATTTCGTTTTCGTTCAACTGTCGTTTAGAGATGTTTATGACAGTGTTTTTTCGATTGATGTTGGTTGGTTCTTTCTTCTCTTTCATTAGCTTTCAGGTATCATCACACCCTTGTCGGGAAAAACCGAGTCTATAGTCAAGAATACGCAACACTTCACGGAAACCATCAGAAACTTCCAACCGACGAAATACTGGTAAGCTTTGACATTGTGGGTCTACGCACAAATGTACCTGCCGATAAGGCACTAACTATCATAAGGGACAAGCTGGAAAAGGATGAAACGTTAGACGAACGCACGCAACTCTCGGTAAACACAATAATGGAACTCCTGACAATATGCATTAGAACTACATATTTCCAGGTAGAAGACAAATTCTACCAACAAGAGTTTGGGATGCGATGGGTTCTCTACTATCACCCATAGTGATCAATATATATGTGGAAGACTTTGAAGACCAAGCGATATCCGAATTCAGAGAGGAACCAGGGATGTGGCCTTAGATACGTGGACGATACTTTCGTAGCTTGGTAACACGGCAAGCATAAGCTAGATGAATTCCTACATCATCTAAATAGCCGCGCACCCTCCATAAAATTCACAATGGAATTGGAGTCGGAACACAAACTGACATTCCTGGATGTACTTGTACACAGGAATCAGAACACTTTCACGACAAGTGTATACAGGAAACCTACCCACACAACTCCAATCACCACAAAAACGTGAAGTTGGCTACTCCGATCTAACACATAACCTAAACAGGGAAAGGGTAACCGAAAAAGAAGAACCTAAATATACAGGGATAATACTATATATACACGGTACCTCAGACAAAATACGAAGGATAGGCAGCAAATACAAGATACGCCAAACTAGTGTAGAAATGAAACCCATATGGACTCCAATAATACGCAAACAGCTTAAGTGCAATACACATGCGCAAGAAGTTACGGCGCAACATGCGCAATAAACTTCTGCGCAACCACGAGAAAGTTTAATATGTATATAGGTTCTAAAAAATATATATTGGATTACTCAATGGTTCCGCGGTAAAGGTGTCAGACTATTAAGTGAAAGATACTAAGTTCTAATCTGAGAATAGTCAAGTGCTTGGGAAAAAATTATATATAACATATGAATTCGACTCAAGTGAGACATCAGTCCTTCTCAGGACTAAGCCTGATGACGGAAGCAGAGTCCGCTTCCGAAACGTCGCGCTCACAAAGCAAAAACTGTGGAAATAGGCCGATCAACTCCACTAATTTTTATCTATTTTTCGAAATAAACGAATTAACGCGCTAAAACAATTTTGGAAAATTTTACTTTTTTACAAATATTTAGTAAGCCATACATTTTCTTAAATCAACAAAAACGTACCTGGATTAGTCTTCTACCGAAGCAAATCTTTCCTCATTTAAGCAAATGTATAACTCTTATGGTTTCCGAGATCCCCATACAAATAATGAAAAACAACTTGCCCTGTACAAGTAGGTATTTCAGAAGTTTATGCAATCGACTTTTTTTCATTATCTCTAAAGCGACTTACTAGCTCATTCTACAACGTTTGGCCAAGTTTCGCCAAGACCGGCCATGATGTCTGTGTGTATGGATGTATGTTATAATACACAATAACTTCAGAACATAAACACGTACTTGCTTAAAATTTGGTACTTAAGCTTGCTTTCATTTCTACTGGAACTGATTTTGGGACAAATTCAGTGGCGCTGAGGGGGGGGGGTTATTAGGAGCTGTTTTTCATTCTTATCAAATATTTCTGAAACGATTGTATATTTCGATAATATAAAAATGATGTAGTAATTTAGCGGCAAAATTTGCCAAAGTGGAATTGAAGTGTTAGTTCAAATTTGTTTAATATCTGAATAACGATTAATTATATAGGAAAAAGTGTAGACACATTTTTTGAAGAAAATTTAATTTTTCGTAACTTTTCGTTTTAAAGTTTCTTAATATAAAGCAAAATAAACGTAAAAATTAAATAAATAAGATTGAAAATGCTTAAACTATTTTATTGATATTTTTTATAGAAGTGGGCGGCTTTGGATTTTTCTTAAGTTAGTATCTAGATATCTATTAACCTCTATCTGACACGTAACTTTTCGTTTTAAAGTTTCTTAATATAAAGCAAAATAAACGTAAAAATTAAATAAATATGATTGAAAATGCTTAAACTATTTTATCGATATTTTTTATAGAAGTGGGCGGCTTTGGATTTTTCTTAAGTTAGTATCTAGATATCTATTAACCTCTATCTGACACGAAGTTTCGAACGTCATAGGAGAGGGCAGTACACCACTCAAAGTGAGAACGCAGGAATATATGAACAACGTCCGCAAGTGCGAAACAGAAAGATCAAGAATCGCCGAACATATCTGGAACGAAGACCACCGCATCCCTTGGGATAACATACAGATAGTGGAAAAAGACGAGAACACAACTCGTCGGAAACTCAATGAAGCCACATACATAGCACCAGCAGAAAATCCAATAAGCCAATCTAGTGTAGAAATGAAACCCGTATGGATTCCATAATGCTCAAGAAGTTACGGCGCAACATGAGCAATAAACTTCTGCGCAACCACGAAAAAGTTTTATACATATACAGGGTGAGTCATTAGTCATTAGTAGTCATTAGGGGGATGGAAAGGGTACCAAGTCCCTAAAAAATTTTGTACGACCTTTTTGCAATTTTTTTTAACAAAATCATAAATTTTGGACAGTTTTACGTAAAAAATGTCGTCTTTGCGTAAGTCGAACGTTTCTGAATTGATTCCGAAGTGAATAGCAGTAATTTTATCAAATAATGATAATTTTCAAACTCATTTTACACAAAAACCGTTGCCGATATCGACTTACGCAAAGACGACATTTTTTACGTAAAACTGTCCAAAATTTATGAATTTGTCAAAAAAAATTGCAAAAAGGTCGTACAAAACATTTTAGGGACTTGATACCCTTTTGATCCCCCTGAAAAGGACGCATATGATTCGAATAACGAAAAATGGCCTAGCTCATGTTACTCGGCGTGAAAAGTTATGTATGTTCCCTTTATTTCGTTTCTTTATCTTTTATCGTTTTTGAAATAACTGGATAAAATCAGTTAAATTCGAACCCTTTCAAGGGCCTGTAACTTTTTAAGGGTGCGTTTTAGGGCACATATTTATATGAACATTTTGTCTTATTTTAATGAGTTCTACATGCAGTAGAAATTCGGAACCCTATTTCAGAAACACCCTGTACATATATGTAGGTTGGAATGTCAATACCAAAATTTGTTCCAAGGTACAACACTTTCCCCTACTATTCGGTCAAATACCGAATACAAAAGAAGGGAGAATACCAAATACTGAATAAATATTTGTGATTCCTAATAATTTCGTAAAAAGATTGCTTTTTTTAAATTTTTATGGTCAAATTTTAACATTCGCAAGGTCACCTTTTATAAATAAAAGTAAATAAATTATTTTACTAACTTACCTAGGGCGAGCTGTGTACCTTCTTGGCTCGATCCAATTCATTTTCTTTCTTCTTTAATGCGCCAAATCGACAGGAAATGCTCCAATTTATGGACGTATTAAATCATATTTTGTACAAGGCCTACTGTTTTTCGCTAAATAATAGTTTTTTTTTTATTATTCATTAACTTTAATGTGTAAACAATAAGTAGACATAGGGTATAATATTGGCTGGCCAAAACGGAATACGTCGATAGTGTGCTTCTCGTTAACCTTTTGAATCTTATAATGCTTATTACATTTGAAAAATTACTTTCAAACAGTATCAATGTTCGGTCGATTTCCTATTTAATCTTTAATCGCGATTAACCAAATATTTTTACCTGTTCAAACATCCAAAGGTCTGTTGCATTAATAAATCGTTCATCTTAAATACATAAAAAATAAATAGAGTCTAATTACTGAAACAAATTTTCAGTTAATATTTTTTTCCTGTGTACTAAGGTTACACTGTCAATCAAGATACACGCGTAAGTCACGTGTGTGAGACCAGCACACTAGATCACACAGATTACTAGTCACGTGTCATATTCATTAGCTAGTCACGTGTCTAAATTCAATGTTTGGTATTTAGTAGTTGGTAGTTGAATTGCCTATTGGTAAAGTAGATAATTCCATTGTGGTGCAAGA